>CM046443.1:99466201-99517612 GCA_025506515.1 Flaveria trinervia | reverse complement strand
AAGGAGGCATGTTTCCTTTGCAGGAAACAAGAGGCTATATCACAGCTCAGGGAGAAGTGGGAAAATCAAAAGTTAAGTTTGATAAAGTGAACTACGTTCAACAACTTCAGAACAACTTACTTTCTGTTTCCCAATTTGTGATAAAAGGTTTAAAGTCATCTTCGATAACAAAGTGTTACGTGCTGAAGAAAGAATATATGATCCCAGAGGACCAAGTTCTGATGACTGCTTCAAGATATAAAGACCTTTATGTCTTAGATCTGTCAACAGCTGCCACAACGGATCATAGGGTTCAGTGTTTCTTATCTAAAGCTACTGAGAAGGATTCCATCTCCTGGCATCGGAGATGGGACACATTAGTCAAAGGAAGATGAATCATTTGATTCAGAGGTTTAGTTAGAGGAGTGAAATGTCAAGAACTTCCACTTCCTGACTTTTGGTCGCTTGTAAGAAAGGCAAACAGACAAAGAGTCTCATAAAGAAAGAAAGTTCATTCAATAGAACTACCTCTTGAGCTCTTCACATGGATCTGTTTGGGTCCAGTTAGTACAAGGAGCATTGCAGGCGACTGTACTGTTATGTGGTCACTGATGACTACTCAAGGTTCACTTGGGTAATGTTTCTGAAATCAAAATCAGAAACTTTGGAGACATCAGGAATTAGTAACCACACTGGAATCACTCTACAAGCCAAAGTTTGACAAATACGCTCAGACAACGGACAGAAATCAAGAATCAAGGGATGGAGGCATACTGCAAGGAAAAGGGAATTGTGCATCATTCACTTCTGCCTACACACCTCAGATGAATGGCGTTGCTGAGAGAAAGAACAGGAGTTTGATAGAACAGCCGACTATGCTGGCACTCGAAACTGCCTATCCAATTCTGGAACGAGGCAGTGGCAAATGCGTGCTATACACTGAACCGAGTCCTAATAGTCAAGCGCCACGGAAAGACATGTTATGAGCTACTTCAAAGACGCAAACCAAATTTGGAGTATCTTGAACCTTTTGGCGCACCGTGTACACTTCTGAAAAGACACAAGAAGGAAAATTCAGCGAGAAGGCAGTGAAGGAATTTTTCTAGGATACAACATACCGAACAAGCGAGTTTACATAACTCAACGGGTCTTGTAGAAGTGTGGTGTAATGTCGACGTTCAGAGATATACCACACCACCTACAGGCAAAGGACCTGCATACTTCTTCGATTATGATGGATTCTTCAAATCCTTCAACATCCCTCTCTCTCCCTCGAGTGAGTTACCTACTAGGATGATGTATGATATTCTAAATACTCCATCCAGCACACAGGGAGAGTCATCTACTCAGTCAGAAGGGTAGTCGATGAAAGTGACTCCTCCTCTGAAGATGAAACTGAAGCAGATGACCAGAACAGTCAGGAGGAACAGGTTCCAGTTCCTGAAAGTCCACCAGCATCCACATGATGCAACCCTCGACTTCGGAACCTCAAACTCCAACCTCCTCAGATTCAGACCAAAATGTTCACAATCTTGGTTCGGAGGTGACTGTGCCGACTACTCCAGGATCACGACTAAACGTCTATCATCCCCTTGGCAATGTTATTGGAGATGTCCGATCAGGAGTACAACAACCCGAAATCAGCTATACTCAGCTGATTACGCCTCAGTTATGGAGAAGGTTACATTCATGATGGTGCTTATCGATGTTTTGTCTCGCATGTTGAGCCAATATGTCAGTGAAGCACTAAATGATAGGCGTGGGTGAGTGCCATGCAAGAAGAACTTCTGCAGTTTAAGAAGTTAGGTGTATGGACTCTGGTTGATAGACCTAAAGGTGCAAAAGTCATTGGCACAAATGGTACTAAATGTAAGAAGATGACCAAGGAGTCATATCAGAACAAAGCGCGACTGGTGGTTCAAGTTTTTCGCCAAGTCGAGGGGATTGACTATAATGAGGTGTTTGCACCCGTGGCAAGGATGGAAGCTATTCGTATCTTCCTTGCCTATGCCTCGTACATGAAGATTAAAGTCTACCAATTAGATGTGAAGAGTGCATTCCTTCATAGGGAATCAGGGAAACAGTCTATGTAAGTCAACCCGAGGGATTTGAAGACCCTTATCATCGGGATAGAGTTTACAAGCTCGACAAAGCGTTATATGGGCTTCATCAAGCTCCTCGAGCTTGGTATGAGAACTCTCGACTCATCTTGTGAAACACGCTTTCGTAGGGAGTCATTGACTGTACACTGTTTTATTAAGAAAAGGATGGTGACACTACTGCTTGTACAGATATATGTTGATGACATAATCTTCGGTCAAAGAACGAAGAGTTATGCAAAGAGTTTGAAGCAGTGATGAAGAAAGAGTTTGAGATGAGTGCGATGGGGAGATGAAGTTCTTTCTCGGACAGGTGGATCAAACACCTAATGGGATCTTTTTACATCAGACCAAGTATGTAGGAGACATTCTCAGTCGCTTTGACATGGAGAATGCTTCTGCTGCTGGGACTCCACTTGCTACGAATCATGATAGCACCTGATGAGAATGGAGATCTTGTAGATGCCACTATGTATCGAGGAATGATTGGATCTCTCATGTATCGCACTGCCTCAAGACCTGATATCATGTATGCTACATGTTTATGTCCAGATCAGGCTAACCTAAGGTCAATCATCTGATCGGGGTCAAAAGGATCTTTCTCTATCTAAAGGGTACACCCCAATGGGGATGTGGTATCCTCATGATGACGATTTGAGCTCCAGCGTATAGTGACTCGGACTATGGAGGCTGCAAAATGAAAACAAGTCTACATCAGCGGTTGTGTCATTCTTTGGAGAAGATTAGTTACATGGCAGTGTAAGAAGCAGAACATCGGTTGCATTGTCAACCTGTGAAGCCGAATACGTTGCTGCTGCAAGTTGCTGTTCCCAAATCATTTGGATTCAACAGCAAATGCGGGGATTACGGTTTGAAATTCTCGTCTACTCCTATTTTTGTTGATAACTCTGCTGCAATGCAGTAAACAAAAAATCCGGTTCAACATCCTAAGCCAAACACATCGGTATTAAATACCACTTCATAAGAGAATGTTTGAAAAGACCTTAATAGATGTGGTTAAATTATACTGATTTTCAATGTGCTGACCTCTATACAAAAGCCTTTGATAACCACGTTTTCAATACTTGCTAGAGGTCAACGGCGTTAAAAAGAAAAGTGAGGTAATTCCTGAGAGATAATGGTGTCCGATGTAGTTTCGTAAAGTTTATTTTATTTTATGTTATCTGTTTTTTTTTTTTTTTTCTGGTATATTTAAACTCACGTTATCTTGTTGTTTATTAAAATCCAAAAATAATTAAATCCGAAATGATTTTAGTATTTTAGGGGGAGAATATGTCAGCAAGTTAATATTACAAAAAAATGAGGGAGAGGGGTAACTAGCTGAATAAGGTAGATTGTGTTTGTGATACCGATTCAATACCTTTGGAATATGATAGTACACAGGAACAAATCAAGAGGGATTTTAAAATTTAAGGTTGAGAAGATGTAAAAGTTCAAAGTATAAGTCTGTGTAGTCTAAGCAATATAAAAAAAAGGGAAAATGATAGAAAACTGGCAACTTCTAAGGTGACACAGAGAAAGTAGACTTAGAGGCTGCTAGACCACAAATGATATGTGGTAGATTCAACACAATAGACAATTAGATGATGGTGATCTCAAGATCAAAAGTTGTTCAACTGATATGGGCTTCCATCTTATCACTGGTTAAACACATCAAATATATTCCAATAAGGGGTAATGAGCATTTAAATGCCACAAAAGTGTGCGGGATGACCATAATTAGGCAAAGCAAGAAAAAAAATAAAGACAAATGCAATAAAGCTAATGACTTATGTTGTTGGTGCATATCGTGTCAAATAAAATTAAGCTGCTCTAACAAGGAGATAGGTTGTGTGCCTCTCTGCTGTGCGATGGCACGGACTGAGGATAAGCATAACCTAGATATTCTAGAATTCATTGTGTTTGCAGCCTCTCTGCTGTGCGATGGCACTGACCTGAGGACAGGCTCTCTTTGAAAGCTCTAAGAATAGTCTCTTCTGGTAATAATACCTGTAGACCGCTCAAAACCTCTGAGGAATGTTGATACATATAAGTGTGGGATCCACAAATGTTAGCTGAAATAATTAAACCTAAATCAGTCACCAGTCTACGTCAAAAGTCAGTGTATGGATTTAAGTGGACAACAAACATATGACAATCTTAGTGGCTACATTCTCAAGAGTTCAAATCGATGTGAAAATCTAAGAGTTTCAGTATGATTTCCTTAAGTGCTAACGACTCTGGATGAACACCGAGATTTAAGCATCAAAGAGTTTTAATAACAAGTCCCAAATGATTTGATATTTCCTGTATGATTCCAAAATTGAGTTGGGTCCAGATATGATCAATCTAAGTTAAAGTGTCTACTCCTAATCAAATCCCTTAGATTTCATCTTAGGGTTTTATCTCTTCAAAAAGTCCAAAAATAAACTTTAGTTGTGTAGTTAGTTTAAGTTCCTATGTTATCTTTAATTTGTGTGTCTGTCGGACTACATCAGGGAAATCAGAAGGAAATTAACTTACCTAAAAGGGTCATGTCGGAGATGGCCACATGTGTTTCAAGACTAAAAAGTCACGTCTAAAGTGATGAATTGGTTAAGAGCTTATAATGTCTATTTCAAAAGGTAAAAATGTCAAAAATGGCAGAGCAGAAAATCTACATTGGATCCATTCGCACCATTGGACCATGAGTATGGACCAACCATGCGAATGGATTCCATTCGCACGATTGGACCATGTGTATGGACCAACCATGCGAATGGATTCCATGCGCACGATTGGACCCTGAATATGGACCAACCATGCGAAGGATCCCATTCGCACGACTGGACATGAAAATGAGCCATTCGACGGATGACAGGGTGCGAATGAGCAGTCAACCGACTGAGACTTAGTCGGTTAATTGAGATGCGGAATAAAGGAGACCGAATGAGTCAGTCGACGACTGAGGCTCAGTCGGCCGACTGAAAGCGACCGACTGGTTAATCGACAAGAATGAACCTCAGTCGCCCGAATGAATGTGCGAATGAGGCCAGTCGGCCGATGAAATTAGGGTCAGTATTTAAAGGGCCTCAGTCGATCGCATCTCACTCATCATCCCAATCGCACCCCAAATCGCTCTCTTTACCGTTACTCTACCAAAATCTCTAGAGACAGTTATTCACATTGCAATTCATTTCTGACTTTCGATTGACAAAAAATCAAGGTACATTGCCGTTTAATCTTGTAGAAATCAGAAGATTTTAAGTCCAAATGGGTTATTCGAATGAAACCTTGATCGGACTGAAAAAATGCCCTAATAACCTACATAAACTAAGCTAAACGTTAAAATCAAGTTTGCTAGGCATTAGTGACGAGATGCGACTCAAATGAACTTGATATAGAGGTTCAAACAAAAGATTGGTGAAACTGAAAATGTGAATCGCAAAATGGGTCTTCATGCGAATGGACAGCAAGATGAACTTCAGTCGCACGACTGAAGGGCCCCAAACTGCCATACGCATGGCTGCACATGCGTATGAAGTTCAGTCGCATGACTAAGGTCAATCGAACACAACTGAGATAAGTATGGGGTCAATCGCACGACTGAACCCTATTCGGACCATTCAATCGTACGACTGAACCTCTTTCGCACGGTTCAATCGCACGATTGAACTTAGTCGCAAAACTTCAATCGCATGACAGAAAGATGTTCTTCAAGCTTAATGAGTTCATGACTCTTATTAAATGTTACTAATGTTTACTATCTTTGTGTAACAGATGGCGAGTAGATGGACAATGAGCACTAAGCATAATATATGTGCTCATCTGGACTTAACATCCAGAAATGCTGCAGAATTCTATGGCATTATCACGTTTCTACTAAGATCACGGATTGCGCATCTACCCCTTGCACCCATACCGATCCATTCAACAAGCCTTCTGGGAAGGCGCTACAAGTTGATGATCATCGGATCCTCACTGCATAAGAAGTTCCATATTTGGCAAGGATATTACAGTTCTGAGGAAAGACTTAGGGGTTGTACTTCAATTGGGGGATGACGGTGACTGCCCCAACCCGTCTACACCCCCTCACTGTCAGAGGATGTTTTCTCAGAGCCAAATACTCGGGGGACATCAATTCAGGGGTACTCAACAAGAGTACCTCTGTCCTCAGTTAAGTACCTTGCACACGTGCTGCTCAAGTGCATGGCTTCAAGAAAGGTGGGTTTGATGAGCTATCGGATCAAATGCAAAACACATATGTTGCGTTGGTGCTGAACCATCCGTTCAGCTTCTCTAAGATGATCTTCACCTATCTGGTGGGAAACATCGAGGGGAAAGGAAAGGAGCCTTCTGTATGTACTCCGGTTTATGCAAATGATAATAGATCAGAAGCTTCCTTCACTGCCAAAAGAACAGGAGGATTCGGTGGTATTGGAGGTCATGGATGACACCACCCTGGGAAGGATGAAAGTATAAGGGGAAAGCCAGTGAAGCCTCCGGTCAGGAGGTTGTTCGGTCATCTTGCCAGAGAAGAATATATAGTGCCGGAAAGGAGGAAATGGCGTCACGAGGACAGTGACTCCGACGTGGAGCCAATTGTCCTCCTACTGATGATTCAGAGGAGGATGACAGTGGGGATGGTGCTATTCCATCTAGAGGAAATTTGTCTGACTCTATTCCCTCTGTGTCTATCTCATCTGCTGAAGTAACTGAGTCAGCAGGAGTTCATCAAGATTTTGTTCTTCACGATGAAGATGAGGTTGCATCTGATGAGGAGCCACTGACCGGAACTGTGGGAAGGAAAGTTGTTCCCACAGAACATGGGTTGAGGGTTGTTGGTGAACAACCGAGAGGCTCCGGAGATACAGAAACTGATCCAACTTATGCTCCGGGTCCTCAGGCGGGATTGAAGGGGGAGCATCCACCTCGAAGGGAACGAGGAGAAAACGGATGGCTCAACCCCATGGCCAGAAAAAAGAAAGAGCGTAAGGTAACCTCATCACTACCACATCCCCCATACCTTCCACCACTACCACCTCTGCAGACACACCTTCCACCACAATACCTCTCCCCACAGCAACCACAGACACCACCATACGACCACCACAAGCCAGACCCAGCCACCACTACATCATTCACCCCATACTCTCCACCACTATCATCCAGACTGATCGATATTCACCACCTCCACCACCACCATAGCCCACAAACCGAGCCTCGGCTACCCCACACACACCTATAGATCTCCTCTACCTCCAATCGGGTAGAGGAACAGCTGTCAGCTTTAAATAGAAGTGTTGCGATTGCTGGCGGTGATGAGGAAAAGACCACTCAGACGCCAGCTTACCGACCTGACTGCTGCACAATCGCATAAAGTGCAGAGCAAGGATCGAGTAATTGCGGAGCAGGGCCAACAATTGGCTGCTCAGAAACACTCAGTTGGACCAACTCGAGCGCAAAGTGTCGCAGCAGGTAAGCAAATAGAGAGTGTGGAAATAGCTAAGAGGACCATTTTGCTAAAATTGAAAGGATCAAAGGAGGAACCTCTAAAGATAAAGGATGGAGGACAGAGATATGAAGATGATGATGATGATGATGATGATGATGACAGTGATTCTGATGAAGAGAAAACCAAAGAGTGGTAAGCAGATGAAGAGACTGAAGAAGGAGAAGAGAAGCAGCTGAAATCTGTCTCAGCTCACGGGCAGAGAAGAGAACAAAGAACAGACAGGATCAGTCAGCTTCTGCTTCTGCACATTCAAAGAAGAGTCTAGCATTCAGGATAAAAGTAAATAGTAGATGTTTATGTATTTATTTACTTTTGTATTCTGTATTGAAAAAACCATGTACTGAATGTTATATTAAGTTAATGCATTTTGTTTGATATATTACTAATGATTTGAGTGTGAAATGTGTAAATCAAAAAGATCCAAAGTACCACAGAGATGAGTTTGACATTGCTCCCCTTCAACAGGTCAAGTATCAACTCACAATGATTCTTGATCTGCAAGGGATTGTCAGAAGGTCAGTGAGTATTACCCTGAGAAGGTGAAATAATTCACGACCTATCTAACGAGCAACTTGCAGAGATGTTTAGACTCAATCCTGATGACATTGTCAAGGATGCTCCAAAAGTTGATTCAAACAGTGATGACGAACTACATGACGTTGATGAAGTGAGGTTGAAGATATTCTGCTGAAGAGTACCCTCAGTACGCTGACAACGAGGGTAATGTGGTCCCCAATTGGGTGAGTCCTAGTCGTGATATGTTTGAGGTACTAGACAAGATGGAGCAGGAAGCAGGAAAGACCGAAGGAACAGCCCAAGCCTCAAACGATGACGTATACATTCGAAAGGCTGAGTGGGCTGAATGTTTTAAAGAAGTCAGAGCCCAACGTGTTGCACCGACGAGGGATGCCTACACCAAGTTCTACAGCGTCAAGAAACATCATACGGTGTCAGGCAGGATTATAGCATGGGCATATTTTGATGATCTTAACGTTTATGCCGTTAAGAGGGAAAAGGGCATAGAGTACTTTAGATTCCACATGATCTAAAGACTCCACTAGGATTTGAGCTCAACCAGCTGGCCAAATTGAAGCTGTTGTATGCTGACCGAGAAAAAATGTCAGGCTGGTTTGAGGCTGCCCTCAAGAAAGAGTACCACACCAGGTGGATTAACTTCAGACCTCAATAACCTACAAGGTATATTAGAAGGTCTGAGATGGATGCCATTACTGGAAAACCTAAGATGTGTTGAAGTGGAGTCCTCCTCGCACTATGTCGAGAATCCTCTCAGGGAAATGCCACATGACTTCACTCCACACTTCAATGGTGGTACTATGATTGGAGAACTGCTGAAGCTATCATAGTTCTGAACAAAGGGGATCAAATGGATACTGTCAGGGTATTCGACCCAATGTGGCTAACCAACTTGTCTGCTAATGATGTCTATACATTATACAAGTGGTCATTGTTCTATGACACACAGACATTGTACAAGCCCTCCAGTTCCAAAATGTTATACGACTTGCTTCGCGTTTGATATTCACGCGGGAGTCACACAAGAGGACAATACAAGAAATATGAGAAGGTAATGAAGAAAACAAGACATTAGAGAGATCTAGGTCCAAGGGGGAGTTTGTTGATACATGTATGTCCCTAGATCGTGATATGTGATGTAATAGATCTTGTTTGGTATGATTAATGAACTGATATTGATAGTCTGTTGGTTATAATGTTTATAGTTCATTAATGAGTCGTGACTAAATTGATTGGGTTTATGATTACTTGAATGATTACTATAATAATTATATTAATTAACTAAAACATTCAAACTTAACTTAATGAAGTCCCATGCGAATGGCTCATGCGAATGAACCATACACATGAAAACTTCACACGATTGACTCAGTCGCACGATTGAACCAGGAGACTGGATCAGTCGTACGACTGTAACATAAGATTGGCTCAGTCGCACGACTGAACACTCAGTCGCACGACTGAACACTCAGTCGCACGAATGAAACAACCGCATGGTTCAATCGCACGACTGAACCAAACTAATGGTTCAGTTGCACGATTGAATAGTGCCAACCTTAAATACAACTCAATTCGTGAAAAACCAGTGATTCGATCAAGTACGAATCCAGACGAACCCTAGCCGTCCAGAAACCTTCTAAATCGTTCTCCAGTCATAGAACACATTAGATCGATTCCTTATCGATTTCTAACGTTAGTTTCAATCCTTGATTGATTCTTCGTGTGTTCTCACTGATTGGATCGCCAATCAAATAGGATTCCGCACTATTTGATCTGGTATACACGTGATCTCTAGGTATTTTAGTCGAATACCAGGTCCTAACATATATCGTATCATTCTTAACCTGATGGTTTAACCGGAGGGCGATACGTATTCCAAGATATGCCTTAAGCTTGTGTCATTATATAGTGGCACTTGGATTCTTAAATTCCGACGGTCAAACTTTCATACAATTACGGGATATACTATTATTTTTTTTCTTATTGGCTTCATGACGTCACTTTATTACACAATTTCATCCAGTGATAGGAGAAGTGTGACTTTAAGTTTAATATACCTCAGAACTCGTCATCATTTTCCAACGTTTATGTCAAAATCTCAAAGAGTTAGTTGTCAATGATACTATCGCATTCCACTGGAAGAGTTCAAATTGGATGCATCGTGTAAAATCCATAACCCTCAAAGTGAAGCATCTCACCCGTAATCAAACGCCAATACAGTTCGTTGGTACGCTTATCTTACATCATAAGTCTCCTGTTCGTTTAAGTTTCATTCTTAATTTCGGACGAAGTTCTTTAAGTTGGGGAACTGTAACATCCTGTATCTTTATGTAACTAAGTTAACATCGTTTAATCTTGCCTAATATGAAACTCATGGATGTCTTATGTGCTTGCAATTAACTTTTAATTTGTAAATTTATAGCTTCATTAAATTAAACTTAATGTTCAATAATAAAAAGATTCAAATAGTGAAAAGAAGATTAATAAAAATTAGTAACAATAATAATAATAATAATAATAATAATAATATATAATAATAGTAACAATAATAATAATAATAATAATAAGTCTTAGTAATAATAATACTAATGTTTGAAATCTTAAAATAATTAACTTAAGGGGGGTAGTTGTTATTTTTAAAACTTAAATGAAAGTTTTTGCATAAAATAATAAAGGTTGAAAGTGGAGGGACCATTTGTGTAAACTTTTGAAACCCAAACCCCTCCCCCTTTAATTCCCGTTTTTCCGGCCGGTCACTGGCCACCGCCGGCCGAACCTCCGGCAAGCCTTTTCACCCTTTAAAACGCTTGTAATAAACTTCCAAACCGTTCCAATCGCTTCGGGTATGTGATTCGAACACCATAATGAGCCTTAAACGCCTTTAAATCGTAGTTATGAACCTCTATGAAACGAGTAACCACCGCCCTTACCTCGTTTAGCCGTTCGAGCATTTACACATCTTAATAGACCAATTAAACTAACCTAAACAATTACCTAACAAATCTTAATCATTTGCAACTCTCAATTTCTCCTGAAACAAACACGAACATAAGCATCGATCAGCATCTCCCGTCGCGAACTGTGGGCTAGTCGAACCCGACTTTTTCTACAATCTCACCCTCAATTGAAAGAGGAATTTCGTTCATTGAGTTCATTAGATGCTACCTGCACAATTAATTTGATTAACAATGTCATTTGAACATCAAACCTGCGATACGTGAGTCGCGACTGTTCTTGTGCTCAATCTCTATCGATTTTTCATGAATTCAGGTAATTTAACACATGTATACGCACGTTTAAGCATGGGGAGTAAAAGCCCCATGGTTAATTCGATTAACAACATCGTTTTATGGTTTATTTGGGATCAATCGAATCTAGGTTTCTTGATTTGGGGGAAATGCATGGGAATTGTGTTTATAAGTTTTTAAAATCGTTTATTAACGGTTGAGGCCTTAGAGTAACTGGTAAGATGCGCCCCATAAACCTGAGGTCCCCGGTTTGAATGCGGGGGACCCCATGTTTTGTTTAAGGTTTTTTTTAGCCTTCAAACTTAGTTTTATATTTCTATTAAATTATAAAAAAACCATTTTAATAAATCTGATAATTTTAAAAGTACTTTATTATTTTCTGTAAATTGAGTTCTTAAAAAGAAATACTTTTTATACTTTCTTTTCTTTACAAATATTCTAAAACAAAAATTTTATTATTAATAATTTGCTTTTATAAAATTATACTTTAACCAAAACCTTGTTACACAAATATGATTTTTTTAACGTAAAATTATTGTTAAGATTATACTTATTAGACTCTATTCAACCTTTAGGAAATATTTATAAGTGTTATAATTTTTACATAAAACTCTATATAAGATATAATAATGTTATTTGATACTAATAAATATAAACGGTTCCATTTGTTAAACATAATTATTTGACAATCCCTAATACCATATTGAACCCTAGTTTTCGTTAATTCGTAAAACTTAATATCATTAAACTTTAACCTTGTAAATATATATATAATTTTAGGTGCCTTGTGAAGAACTACATTGGACCACTGCTTATTACATTTTTTATTTAATCGTCATTCTATACTTATTTGATCAAGTGAGTATTTCTATACCCTTTTTTTTATACTTTCACACTTTGGGGTGAAACATGTTACATTATAAACTTTGCACTTGTAAACACGTTTGACTCTTGTAAACTTATGGCATTTCACCTGTATGTTGTGGTTAGTTGAACTGTGTGGCTACCATGTAATGTCGAATATTTGTACAATCATTAACTATTGCTAGCCTAGCGAAGTCATAGATCTATGGGCAGACAAGCCTGCTTGGTTGATCCAAGTACACTTAGCTAATCGTATATACTTTTAAACGTTTGAGACTTGTAGAACTTTGTCGAGGTTTGATTGTGCATTCTGTCTTACATCCCTAGTTTACTTTGTTCTCTACTTACAACATGAATTGCCATCTTTTATATATTATGTATCGAAAACTATGAAAATCTCACCAACATTATGTTGACCTTTTATTTTTAACATGTTTCAGGAAATACTCAAGCTTGATCGCCACTTTTGAAGTTGTTCACACCTAGGAATGGACCTAGTTAAACAAATGAATAAGCTTGTTATGTTTTCTTTATTTGAGACTTATGTTTGTAATATTACATTTGAAACTTATGAATAATATTATTGGATTTAATAATAGCGTTATGTGGCTGTGAACGATCTTAACTCTCACTCCTCGACGTTTCCGCCGTCAAGGTTGGGGTGTGACAAAATCAACCATCCTAAACCTTAGGAATGCATACCACAACACCATTCAAGCACACACAAGCTCAAACACATGACCCAAACGAATCATACACATACCCACACATACATAAATGGGTCAAACACCCACACACACCAAAAAAAACGATTTTCAGATATGTTCCAGCCCCAAATCATTCAAAACATGTTAAACAGGGGTCCTAGAACTCACACAAATAACCACAACAAAAAGAGCTTCGATTTGACCACGTCTCAACGATTTTGCTCTCTTGAACCAACTCGAACCAACTTTCTCCCTTTTCTCCCTTTTCTCCCTTTTTCTCTTCTTGGCTGATTTTTGGTGGGTGTGGAGAGAGGGTAAGGGCTACCCTCTCCCTTAAATACTCCCATTCACCCAACTTTTCTCGTTGGCGAGTTTGGTCCCTCGACTTTGAACTTTATATCTTTTTCTTCTTTCGTCGGCTTCAAAATAATAACTGGGTGTTACAAGTCCACTCCCCTTGAATAGGTTTCATCCCCGAAACCTGTTATTCCTCAAACAAATGTGGGTAATGCTGTCTCATTTCTTCCTCAGTCTCCCACGTTGAATCGGATCCCTTCCTGTGCTTCCACTGTACACGCATAAGAGGAACCACTCTATTTCTCAGCCTTTTCACTGTTCTATTGATGATTGCCACTGGTTGTTCCGCATTATTGAGTCGTTCGTCTACTTCGATATCCTCCAGTGGAACAATCATGTCTTCATCCGCCAAGCACTTCCTTAGACATGGAATGTCGGGTGAATTCCACTTAACTCATCCGGTAACTCCAGTCTATAGGCCACCTTTCCTACTCGAGCGATGATTCGGAAAGGGCCTATATACCTTGCGCTCAGCTTACCCTGATTCCTGAATCGGATAATGCCCTTCCAATGTGAGACCTTCAACATAACCCGGTCACCCACCTGGAACTCAATCGGCCTGCGTTGTTTGTCAGCATACGACTTCTGTCTATCTTTGGCTGCCTTTATAAAGGCCTTGATCTTTTCGAGCTTTTCAGTCGTAGCTTCGATCACCTCGATGCTCCCTAGTCTTTCTGACCAATATCACCCCAATAGACGGGCGTTCTGCATCTCTACCGTATAACATCTCATAAGGTGGCATGCTAATGCTGGCATGATAACTGTTGTTGTATGAGAATTCAGCTAATGGTAAGTGGTCATCCTAACTTCCCCTAAAATCAATAACACATGCCCGAAGCATGTCCTCCAATGTCTGAATGGTCCTTTCTGTCTGACCATCAGTCTGGGGATGATAAGCCGTGCTAATATGTAACCTCGTCCCCATGGCGTCGTGAAATTTCTTCCATAATTTAGATGTAAACCGGGTGTCACGATCAGACACAATGGACACCGATACACCGTGATGAGTTACAATCTCTTTGATGAGAGATCCGCTAACCTCTTATATGAATATGTCTCGCGAATCGGTAGGAAGTGAGCACTGTTCGTCGGACGATCGACAATCACCCATATAGCATCATACTCTTTCGGAGTACGTATCAGCTTAATCATAAAATCCATGGTGATGTGCTCCTACTTCCATTCAGTATATCCAAAGATGGATCTTCCCATACGGCTTTTGATGCTCGGCCTTCACCTGTAGACAAGTAAGGCATTTACTCATATACTCCACCATTTCGTGTTTCATACCCGACCACTAATAATCATTCTTGTCTTGATACATCTTTGTGGCACCTGAATGAATGGAGTATCGTGTCTTGTGAGCTTCATCCAAACTCTTCACCCGTAGATCCCCAAAATGAGGAATCCACACCCGTCCAAATCAGGTTCTAACACAAGTGTGTTTTCACCCAATTCCACAACCAGACCTCTCATTCTTTCAGAGTTAAGATGATCTTCTTTCGGCTAAGGGCATCATCACATCAGAGGTCATGATTAGTTGATACGCTTTCACTCGAATCGGCTCGGGCCTCTCCTTTCGGCTAAGGGCATCAGCCACCATATTGGCTTTGCCCGGATGGTAGCGGATCTCATAATCATAATCCTTTATAAGTTCCAACCACTATCTCTGCCTCATGTTCAGATCTTTCTGTTCAAAAAAGTACTTCAAGCTCTTATGGTTAGTGAAAATAGTGCACTTCGTCCCGTAAAGATAGTGCCTCCAAATCTTTAGCGCAAAGACCACTGCTACTAGCTCCAAGTCATGAGTAGGATAATTGACCTCATGAACATTCAACTGTCAGGATGCATAAGCTATAACCTTCCCTCTTTGCATTACCACACACCCCAACCCTGAGTAGGAAGCATCAAAATAAACCACCAGATCTTCACTCCATCGGGTAATGACAGAACATGAGCTTGAGTCAACCTCGCCTTCAATTCTTCGAACACCTTCTCTTGAGCTTGACCCCATACAAACTTTACATATTTCCGGGTCAACTTAGTTAGTGGAGAAGCGATCTTAGAGAAGTCTTGGATAAATCTTCTATAGTAGCCCGCCAAACCCAAGAAGCTACGAATCTCGGATGGCGTCTTTGGAGACTTCCATTGCATCATTGCCTCCACCTTTGCCGGGTCCACCATAATCCCGTCAGGATTCACCACATGACCCAAGAATTGAAACTCGCGCAATTGAACGCGCACTTGGAGAACTTAGCGTACAACTTCTATTTTCTCAACATCTCCAAAACCTCCCGAATGTGACCGACATGCTCCTCCTCATTCTTTGAATAAGTCAGGATATCATCAATAAACACAGTCACTGATTTATCCAACATCGGCCGACCCACTCGATTCATCAGGTCCATAAAAGCAGCCGGCGCATTAGTCAAACTAAAAGACATGACAAGGAATTCGTAGTGACCATAACGTGTGCGGAAAGCTGTTTTAGGAACATCATGCTCTTTCACCTTCAGCTGATGATAACTAGATCGAAGGTCTATCCTCGAGAACCAGCTGGTACCCTGAAGCTGATCGAACAAATCATCTATTCTCGGTAAGGGTTATCGGTTCTTGACCGTCAACTTGTTCAGTTCACGGTAGTTAATACACATCCTCATACTACCGTCTTTCTTCTTTACGAATAAGACCGGAGCACCCCAAGGGTAGATACTTGGTCGAATGAACCCCTTATCAAGCAGCTCTTGCAACTGCTCCATCAACTCCTTCATCTTCATCGGAGCCAATCGATACGGTGCCTTGGCAACAGGTTGGGCACCGGTATCAGATCAATCTGGAACTCGATCTCTCTGTCAGGTGGCACTCCTGGCAGGTCTTCTGGGAACACGTCTGGAAATTCACACACAACCGATACATCGAACAGTTGTGGTGTTAGCGTATCCACATCCTTTACATAAGCCAAGTAGGCATTACATCCACGCCTCATACACTTTCTCGCCACCGCTATTGAGATTACTTTCGGGATCGTCATGACCCGATCCCCATAAACAGTTACCGAACTCCCGTCAGGCGCTGTCAGGCTAATCATCTTCTTGCGACACACAATGTTCGCCTCGAAGTCCGCCAACCAATCCATCCCAAGAACCAAATCAAAACCACCTAAGGTCATCACAACGGTCTAACAGGAAACTTATGACCTTCTAGCTCACATCACAGTTCTCTATCATCTTGGAAATCCTGGTAGACTTGCCTATGGCAGTTTCTACCTCAAAGGGCGCATCGACACATCTACTACTAACAGGCAGCTTAGCACAAAAAGCAGCAGAAATAAAACTTATACTGGCACCCAAATCAAATAACACAAAAGCTAAAGTTTGGTTCACCAGAGAACGTACCGAACACGACATCAGGGTCTGTCCTAGCTTCCTCCTGTGTCATAGTGAATGCCCTAGCGCTTGCCCCGATCCTTCACCTCCCGTCTTCTTCGCCCTGGAACCCCAGCCCTCGGCTTCTTGCAATCCTTACTTATGTGACCCTCTTCACCACAGTTAAAGCACTGGACCGTATGACAGTCCTTGGCTATATGCCCCCCTTCCCATATTTGAAGCACCCATTAAATCCCAACCTACATTCTCCCGCATGCTCCCTCCACACTTGCCACACTTTTTTGACCCCGCACTCGATGTGGCCACACGGCGGTCATCCACCCGTGCCTTCTTGTTAACCGTCGATACATTACCCCGACCAAACCTCTTCCCCTACCAGTTTCGATCACCTCCACCCTTCTTGCTACCTTCAGCCACCACCACTATATCCCTCTCATCATATAACCTCCCTGCCAAATCCACCGCCGACCTAAACGTGCTCGGTCAGGAGGCAATCATGTGCCTGCGAATATCCGCTGGCAACCCTGAATATACCACAAAATGTCCAAGTTTTGATGGTATACCATCACATTAAATTTTAAAATCTTACCAAATCCCATGCTCCTTACACAATCTCTTTGACTTTTGTTCAACTTCCTAATAGCATTAAATAGTTGATGCGGGGATGATCGTGTGTGAATACCAAACCACTTACTAACAGCTTTAATTTTTGAACATTTTCCATTTGTATCATCTTCATTCTCACGTTGATCAGTGTCAGGTACATTATTCTTTCTCTTACATTTCATAACTTTACTCTTTTGTTTTGTATCTGTTACGTATACGTAGAAACAACATTAATGTTAATTTATTACTATATAAATAAAATACTATAATAATAATACACATTAGTATATATAAACTTCAAAATAAATACATACCTTTCTAATATCCTATACTGCTTTTCTCTTTCTTCCTTTTGGTTGATCATCATTTCTTGATCCTGAAAAAGTACTTTTATCTGGTCAAGAGGTTTTACTTATTAATATAACTTCATTACTATCAAATTGATTAAATAATTATTACCTTCCATAGTAGTTTTCCTTTTGACATTTCCCTTCACTTTACCTTTACAAATTCAACTTGTAAATGTTAGTTCATGATTTTACACAAGTGATCTATAAAGGTACGTCTATAAATGTAACACATCATGTGACATCCGATATATAACTACTATAAGTATATAACTTTTGAATAAAACTTCAATTACATACCTCCTCCACCATTTTTCCTTTTATTGGAACTTACGACCGGTGTCGATGTCTTTTCTATTTCTTCAGCTACACATTCGAAACTTAGAGTATTATTAAGTTTTTAAGTTGTCATTGTTACATTCTACATATTTCTAATGATTGAAAATTTACCGGTTGTAAGGCTCATAATTTCCTTTATTCTTAACAAATTCGCCTTCACTTCTTGGATTACTTTCATCTTTTCACTATCACTTTTCCGACTATCTGACACTATTTAAATAGAATAACATGATAATTCATATACGTTGAACACCGCACTTGATTAAGAGAATTTAAATTTCACAACGTACAGTATGTATCTTTAACTTTTGTCGATCGACTAATGTTTCTACCCGCACTCCCTTGCATTGATTTACTATCATTCCTGCATTAACATGATTGACATCAGCAAATTTAAATAGACTTACCATTTACCACAATTCATCAACTTTACTCTGTTGAATATTCGTATTAACCTTCATCTCGGATCCTTCTTCATAATCACCAACAATGATAGGATCAGACGACGTGTTTTAAATTTATTAAAGGTATGGTGCAGGGCGATTCTCCCATTTCTCCTACTTTTACCGGATGACATCTACATTAAAATGAGGAAAGCAACCAATCAAAAATATCATTTACTTTATTTTAAAACTTTCATAACTACATATATTGTAACATAACTACCAACAATAACTTAAAACATGCAACATACAACCCATAAACAGTAAAATAACAGTCACCTTACATATATGTATCAAGATGTTTAGACACAAGTTCTTACCAACAATTAAACTAATGAATGCATAACAACAAAACTAATCCCACCTTAGTAATACCTACGAACAATTTTGCAACATACCTAAACATCCATAAACATGAAAATTTAAGAATAATTACATATGCGTATCTTGAGGAAAACTACCTACTCAAAAACATCACAACATGTGCTTACGTATACGTACCCAACTTCTTCATTGCATAATTACTACCACGTTTTATTCAATTCTCCTTCTACATGGACTGAAATTATTAAATTTATTCTCAGTTACATATACGTACCAAGAAATCCTAAATTCCTAATATGAATAATGAAAAAAACCCTAAACATGAAATTCTAAAAATGATTACATATGCTTATCTACAGGGAAAATAACTACTCAGATACTTCACAACATGTGCTTACATATACGTACCCAACACTTTTATTACACAAACACTCCTACATTACATGCAATTCTCGTAATACAGAGACACAAAACAATAAATGTATTCCCACTTACATATACGTACCAAGAATGTGACACCTCGTGTTTCTAGATTAATATGTTAACACTTACGTTACATCTTTTAAAATTTCCTTTACATATCGAACCTACCATCATTATTAAAATTCAATAATTATTACTACATTAACTTAGCCTTAACTAACAATAATAAAGATAAGTCTTACTAAAACGACTAACTTAAATTTATTTAATAATGATAATATGTATTATTTAGATAAACCAATATGTAATATTTAGATAACCTTAACAAACCCTCCTTATTACCTCTTGGCCCACGTAACCCACACCATATATCCCTTCACCGACCCTCATAGCAGCCTCTTTGAACCGACCCCCACACCATCATCCCCATTCCCGTAACCTAATACCCAAGAACCATCGACAGCTACTTTCTTCCTCTCGATCACCTCAACCGGCGACAACTCCGACAGCCTCTTCAACTATGGCCCTTCCTTGCGTCGCTGACAACCTTCTTTGCAAGCTAACGACACCGCAACCAACCGCGAGTACCCGACGATAGTGAACGACAATTGTAACAGCCCTGTACACCTCCGTTCGGTAAGATTATTCAATCCA
Organism: Flaveria trinervia; assembly: GCA_025506515.1. Lineage (NCBI taxonomy): Eukaryota > Viridiplantae > Streptophyta > Magnoliopsida > Asterales > Asteraceae > Flaveria > Flaveria trinervia. Next base: position 99,497,808 of record CM046443.1, on the reverse strand, counting down.
TACTCATAGTTGTATCGTTACGGTTTCGATTACGGTTTCAACCTTCGTTATGGACTGCGTTGATCGGTTTTTGCGTATGTGGTTCTGAAAGCTAGTCGTGTGTGTGGATGGGCAATCATATGTGGTGTTATAGGTGCTTTTGTGTTGTATATACTTCTGCGCATATATATATATATAGATATATATATATATATATATATATAATATATATATTATATATATATATATGTAGCCATACGTGATATATGAACCGCGTGTTCATGGATCTTATGAACCGCGTGTGCAAACCCTACCTGGACAAGTTTGTCATTGTTTTTATCGATGATATCTTGATATATTCAAAGAACTAGGAGGAGCATGAGGAACATCTTCGATTGATTTTGGAATTACTTAAACAAGAGAAACTGTATGCCAAGTTTTCGAAGTGTGACTTCTGCATTCGGGAAGTCCAATTCTTGGGCCATGTGGTCAATAAGAAGGGCATACATGTTGATCCGGCAAATATAGAAGCCATCAAGAACCGGGCTACGCCGAAGACTCCAACTGAGATACGACAGTTCTTGGGTTGGCTGGGTACTACCGACGGTTCATCGAAGGATTTTCGAAGGTCGCTCAACCACTTACAACATTAACTCATAAAGGCACAGTGTATAGTTGGGGTGACAAGCAGGAGTTAGCATTTCAATTCCTAAAACAAAAGCTTTGTACGACACCGATATTATCCCTACCTGAGGGAACAGATGATTTTGTGGTATATTGTGATGCATCTATCCAAGGTCTTGGTTGTGTGCTAATGCAACGCGAGAAGGTCATCACATATGCCTCCGTCAGCTAAAAGTTCATGAGAAAAACTACACGACACACGACTTAGAGTTGGGAGTCGTTGTGTTCGCACTCAAGATATGGAGACATTACTTGTACGGTACCAAGTGCACCATTTATACCGATCACAAGAGTCTCAACATATTTTTAAGCAGAAGGAGTTGAATATGAGACAACGTCGCTGGGTCAAGTTGTTGAATGACTATGACTGTGCGATCACGTATCATCGGGTAAGGCTAATGTAGTAGCTGACGCCTTAAGCCGAAAGGAAACACCTAAGCCAAAGCGAGTTCGAGCATTACAACTCACCATTCATACTAGATTACCCGACCAAATACGTAATGCATAACTTGAAGCTTTGAAAGACGAGAACCTGAAAGCTGAATCACTAAGAGGCATGGAGAAACAACTAGAAACCAAATCGGACGGAATCCGCTACTTTATGGACCGAATATGGGTTCCTTTGTATGGAGACCTACGAGAGCTGGTAATGGACGAAGCTCACAAGTCACGGTATTCTATTCATCCGGGTTCAGATAAGATGTATCATGACTTGAAAGTTTTGTATTGGTGGCCGAACATGAAAGCTGATATCGCCACCTATCTTAGCAGATGCTTAACCTGTTCTAAGGTTAAAGTGGAGTATCAAAGGCCATCTGGTCTACTTCAACAGCCGGCAATTCCTGTATGGAAGTGGGAACAGATCTCAATGGATTTTATCATGAAGCTTCCTCGAACTCCTAGCGGGTGCGATACCATTTGGGTAATAGTAGATCGCTTGATGAAATCTGCACACTTCTTACCAATCAGAGAGACTGATAGAATGGAGAAGTTAACACGTATTTACCTCAGAGAAATAGTCTCTCGGCACGGTGTGCCAATTTCTATCATCTCCGATCGTGACGCTCGATTTACTTCACATTTTTGGCAATCATTACAACGAGCATTGGGTACACGGCTAGACATGAGTACTGCATATCATCCCCAAACAGATGGCCAGAGTGAGCGTACGATCCAGACTTTGGAAGACATGTTACACGCTTGCGTGATTGATTTCGGCAGCAGTTGGGAAACTCACTTACCGTTGGTTGAGTTTTCTTACAATAACAGTTATCACACGTCGATCAAAGCTGCTCCATTCGAGGCACTGTATGGGCGTAAGTGCCGATCACCTATTTGTTGGTCGGAAGTTGGAGAAAGTCAACTTACCGGTCCTGAACTTGTGCACGAGACAACTGAGAAGATCGTACAAGTCCGTAACCGCATGGTAGCAGCACGTGACCGACATAAGAGTTATGCTGACAAACGTCGTCGACCGTTGGAATTTCAAATTGGTGACAAGGTACTTTTGAAAGTGTCACCTTAGAAGGGTGTGATTCGTTCGGGAACGTGGAAAACTAAGCCTTAGATACGTGGGACCGTTTGAGATTGTCAAACGGGTTGGCCCCGTAGCCTATCAGCTGGACCTACCCGAAGAACTCAAAGGAGTACACGATGTGTTCCATGTTTCAAACCTGAGGAAATGCCTTGCAGACGAGACTATCGTCGTTCCGTTAGACGAGATACATGTGGATGAACAACTACGTTTCATTGAAGAACCGGTGGAAGTTATGGACCGAGAGGTCAAAACGCTCAAACATAGTCGTATCCCTATCGTTAAATTCCGTTGGAATTCGAAGCGTGGACCAGAGTTTACTTGGGAACGCGAGGATCAAATGAAAAATAAATACCCGCAATTGTTTAAAGATCATGCATCTACTTCTCAAGGTATCATTTTTTTTCTTTTCAAGATGTCCTTTCCTTAAATTTCGAGACGAAATACCCTTCAACAAGGGGATGTTGTCGCAACTCTCGCGAAACCTCACATTCCTTTGTTTGTTTCTTTGATTTAGGTAATTTTCGGGACGAAAATTCCTTCAACAAGGGGATGATGTGACACCTCGTGTTTCTAGATTAATATTATTAACACTTACGTTACATCTTTTAAAATTTCCTTTACATATCGAACCTACCATCATTATTAAAATTCAATAATTATTACTACATTTAACTTAGCCTTAACTAACAATAATAAAGATAAGTCTTACTAAAACGACTAACTTAAATTTAATTTAATAATAATAATATGTATATTTAGATAAACCAATATGTAATATTTAGATAAACCTTAACAACCCTCCTTAATTACCTCTTGGCCCACGTAACCCACACCACATATCCCTTCACCGACCCTCATGGCAGCCTCTTTGAACCGACCCCCACACCATCATCCCCATTCCCGTAACCCTAATACCCAAGAACCATCGACAGCTACTTTCTTCCTCTTGATCACCTCAACGGCGACAACTCCGACAGCCTCTTCAACTACAGCCCTTCCTTGCGTCGCCGACAACCTTCTTTGCAAGCTAACGACACCGCAACCAATGCGAGTACCCGACGATAGTGAACGACAATTGTAACAGCCTTGTACACCTCCGTTCGGTAAGATTATTCAATCCATACTCATAGTTGTATCGTTACGGTTTCGATTACGGTTTCAACCTTCGTTACGGCTGCGTTGATCGGTTTTTGCGTATGTGGTTCTGAAAGCTAGTCGTGTGTGTGGATGGGCAATCATATGTGGTGTTATAGGTGCTTTTGTGTTGTATATACTTCTGCGCATATATATATTATATATATATATATATATATATATATATATATATATGCAGCCATACGTGATATATATATGTATGTGTGTGGTTACTGCCGTGTATATGTATGTAATATGTGGGTATGTTTGCGAATGCATGTGCTTGTGTGTTAAGATATATGTGTGTGGGTATGATTTCCATTTCAGGATGTACATGTTGCATGTATGTATATGTTGTTGTGCGTGCGTGTTTCTGATGTGTACGTTAGAGGGGCAGATGCATGGATATGATGTATGTATAGGCACATGGCTATGTTTGTTATGAAGGAATTTTATTTGTTTTGCATGGGTTAGTGGCAGTGGGTGTGCTGGGTCTTCCATGTGCAAGTGGTTGAATTAATTATGAAAAAAAATTGTGAAGTGGTTGTGTGTGGTTTTTATTAATATGATTGCGTTCTTGTACATTAATATATATATACATATATAAAGGTGTGTGTCTTAAATGTGTATGTGGTTGTATGTATGTGTACCTCCCGAAAAGCACGTTGCATAAACGTGTGGGTTTAGTTTAAAACGTTTTATATATATATAGTGTACTTTTGTATATAATTAGGACTATATGTGAAAACTTGGGTTATAAGCTTGCGTGAGTTTGTGTATGCTTGTGTTTGCTCGTGTATGGAGAGTCATGTTGATAACCAAAACCATAACCGAACTGTGAAACATGAAACCGTACGACCAAAATTATTAGTATTTAATATTAATTATATATATTAAATAAAACTCAGGTTAATTGGAACCCGATCCATTGTGCTTACACTTATTTCTGCAACACACTCGAGGTGAGTCTTCACGGCCCCTATTTTACTTTCTTTCCTTTTTGTGGGAGAAAACATGCAAACGTATTTACAAAATGGTTTTAGTATTATTGATATCGCCTGTTACGTTAGTGCGAACATTCTTGAAAAGTCCTTACATTCTCGAACCGTTAGTAATGTGTAGCGAGGTAATTCTAAGTAGTACTACTGGGTTTGACAAACCCCGCCGGGCTAGTCGCGCTAGTTTGATTGGAGGTCAAATGGGTGCGTTATTGACATAACATTGTCATTGTCTAGTGAGACGTGACGGGATGGCAACAAACATACAAATATACGAACATACAAACAGTCAGCCTCGGTTCGAAACGCTAAGTAACTTGTTTATAGGCTAGCTACCTATCGATATGCTTTAATTACTTTACCATTCAAACAGTTACAAACATTTTTATCTGTGATAACACCTGTGAACTCACCAACTTTAGGTTGACACTTTAGCATGTTTTCTCAGGTAACAGAAATGCTTAAACTTATGATGCACGATTAAGGAACGCACTCAGGACATGCATCATCAAACATATTTACTTGCATTGAACATTTTGTTTTGACTTAGCACTTATAACTTTCAGTATTGTTTACATTTCGTTATTCGCTTCCGCACTGTTATTCATTTTAGTTTTATGCTTCCGCACTGATGTTTATTTCTTTTATGCTACTCTGATTTAAGTCAAACGTTTATTCTTAAATTCATTTAGTGTCATTTGATATGACCGTGTCTGAGATCCTGGTTTGTCACACGTCTCGCGGTAAAACCCCGCATGTGGAATTTGAGGGTGTTGGGCGTATTGGTTGTGGGTGAGAGGAGAACTCCACAGTTAAGCGTGCTGACGTGGGAGCAATCCAGGGATGGGTGACCTCCCTGGGAAGTTTTCACCCGGGCAACCAAAAGCAAATCCGTGAGCTTTTTGTGAGCAAAGCGGACAATATTGTTTATGCGAGGGGCCAGGTGTGACAAAGAAAGCCCCAATTTCTTACTACATACACATACGTATGCACCCAACAAGGAAGCCCCAATTTCAATAACTCTGTTACTTCATTTCCAAACAAAAAAGCCCTAATCTATAACGTTTATACACAATATTTGAACCAACTCACCACCAAAAGCTGAGAACTTATTATTAGATTCGTTCATTACTAGCGATTAATCAATTTCTAATCGATTACATACTTAGTCGACTGCTTTCGTATTCAAACGTCCAACCTACTAAAAATCTAAAACAATTCTTCTTAAATACCCCAAGTTTCATTTCAACAATCACAAATCACTAACATCTACATCGAAAAAACTTACAATTTACAACTTTTATCAAACCGAAACCATGAACATACCTTCGTGACTATTTCAGTGCCGATGACCTATTACACAACAACACCACCTCAATATCGAATATACTCTCTTAATGCCACTCTAAATCGTTTATTTTACCACAATATCTTCATCTATCTACGATGATTTAGCGGATTTTGCGCGTCTATGGTTAGGATTTGATTAGGGGTGATGGCGGTTTCTATTGAAGAACAAATAAGCTTTACCGGAAATACACTTTTGGTATTATAATCAACTTCAAAATGTTTCACATAATTACAACTGTGCCACTTCTAATACTAACCCTTGATCTATCCTAATCAATGGTTTAAAAGTGCTTTTCAAGGTTTTCTTATAATTAGTGGTTTTCTTAGGAACCACCCCCTACATATATATACACATATATATATATATTATATACATATATATATACATACATATATATATAAATATATATACATATATATACATATAACTCATGCAAATTTACCTAATCATTAGGACGTCCATAAAACTCATGCAAAGAATTCCGTTCTATTTTGGAACAAATCCAAGGGACATATGTGGACATATTAATCTTCATGTGAATCTTTTTAACATTTTAGCCTTATAACATATATCTATAAGAACAAATGTAATTTTTTTGCTACCGGAATGTAACATTTTCCCAATAATATAAAGTATCGTGAGTGCGTACGAAATTGAGATAAGATACGTTATCTAGATCGATGTTGAAATCCGCTCTCAACAAGAAGCAATTTAGCATCTCTTATATGAGGTCAAACCAATATATGTATTGCTGCATAAATCATATAAAATTCATTTGTAAAAAAATCCTCATAACTGATCTCCAGAAGATAATCAAACATGTCTCATAATATATCAAAACAAAATTATAAAACAAAATGGATACTTATATACTTTTCTAACTTTCATTTAAGATCGATCGGAGAAATATTTATAGTAATTGAATATGTTAAATGTGTTAAATTAAGATCCCTAAAGATATTAATATGAATTAGAAAACCATTATGTCATGAGCTACCCAACATAAATATAAATAAGAGTGATTAAGTCACATATACCAGTTTTAAATTTACTTGCCAGAGATGAAATAATCATAAAATAAAGTTTTAAACAATAAACTGGTTTAAAGATAAACATACATAGAATAAAATAATGCAATTGGTTTAACCCACAATAGAGGTAGAAGTTCTATAAATAACTTATAAATTTCTAGAATAAAAATATAAGAAGAATAATACCCTAAAAAGGTAAATGTCACAGAAATAACTAATATAATATTAGAATAAATTAGTGCAGGTAAATGTCCTAGAAATAACTAATATAATACTAAAATAAATTAGTGCAATCAAAGAAGAGGATAATGAAGCTCCAGAATAAATTCAGGTACCAAACAAACATGAGATTTCAATACGCTATGTTTAATATAATATGATATGGATCAAAGTGAAACATATTTAATATATGTATATGTTATAGAAACATATGTAATAAAAAAAGATTACATACATAAAACTCTATATGATTACATATACAGAGATGACTTGTAAATATTGCCAAGAAGCCTTAAAGATGAGATTTGCTTACCAGACACTTTGTTTTCGGACCTGTAGTTCGAACACCTATAGAGATCAAACCAATAGGTTATATGTCACACCCCGACCGATGATCGGGGCGGACGAATGGGAGACAATTGCTCATAGCACATGGAACTAAATTAGTTGAAATAATATTAAATACCATTAATCATTGAACAATGCAAGTCAATTATATCATTACAGAACAATCAAGATACAACCAAGAACATAAGATTTTCAATAATCTAGGTCCAAGTCCTATATGAGCACAAGAAGATCTTCAAGTGGTAAACCTGAAACATGTTAAAAATAAAGAGTCAACTTTGAAAGTTTGTGAGTTCCCATGGTTTAACACACACGCATATATATATATATATATACAAAAAGATTTATAAGTAGCAATTCATGTCAACGGTTACGAGTTAGCAAACTTATAGAACACATACAGTTACAACCAAACCTCGACTTGATTACAAGTATATATGATTGGCTAAGTGTACTTGGTTCCCATGATGAACAAGCATACGTCATCAGGAGCCGACAATACATCGGCTTTAGCACCAAATAGGCTTGTCAGGCCCAAAGATCTAAGACATCGTCGGGCTAGCAATAGTTAATGATTGTAAATAAAATATCTATCTCATATAAGACTTACAATAACACAAATAACCATGACAAAAGGTAAAGATGAATTGCATGTGTATTTACAAGTATCAAGATGTTTACAAGTGTAAGTTTACAAGGTTAACATGTTTCACCCCAAAAGGTGTGAAATAAAATAAAAATGGGCATGGAGAACTCACATGGAAGATTCACGTGCTATATGTTGCACTTAAGATAACAATAAGAACATAAGATGGTTCCAACAATTCCTTCTCGATTCAACCTAAGATTGGTGTTTTAGGGTTAGAATAAAGATATGATTCAAGAGTAGATGCGAATTAGAGTTTCATTTGGAATTTGGGGGGCTTTAATAATTAAATCAAGTAAAATAAAACAAACGATTATGTTTTGATTCAATTAAGATGGAATAAATTAATTAAAATTGAGAACGATAATGAATGATTTAATAATTTAATTTATTAAAATAAATAAGTATATAATGTGTTGAAAGAAATAAATAATTTAGAAATTAATTATTTAAATTGATAAAGATGATTTATTGAATACTTACTTATATGATTTGCAAAATAATATAAAATTATTTAAAGTCATTTTATAAAGTTTTAAACATTTTAAATAATCTTTATAAAGGTCTTATAATATCAAAACCCAAAATCAAAAATAACAAAAACTATATTGTTTTATAAGTTTCAAGAATCTTAAATGAAATTTTAAGGAATAATTTTATTAACTAATTATATATAACATGGTTAAATGAATAATTAATTATTTAATTAAATAACTATTTAAATAATTATTTGAATAATCATTTATTTAACATATAGATTTATAATGTTTTAAAATAAATCTACATTTGAACCATAATAGATTTATAATATTTAAGTTACATAAAATACTTAATAATGTTGTTATAATCTTTATTATTCTTTTAAAGGTAATTAAATTTTAGAAAAAAAATTTATATGTTTTAAAAATCTTTAAAATTAATCTAACAATTTCTGAAATGTTTAGTTATCAAAATAAATTTTAATTTTGATTTAATAACATAAATAAAGTTTCCGAATTTAAAATACATAGAATTGACTAAAAGAAAAATAATTGTTGGAGGCTGGGGTTGAACCCCAGACCTATGGTGTGTAAGTGCGGTGTGTTAACCGTTGGGCTAAAGCCGGATCTATCTAAAAGCTTCTCTGAAATGTTAAAAACATTAACTGCAAAAATCCCCAATTCCATATAAACCCAACTTGATTTTAATCCAATTGAACTTGAGATCGATGTCGATTGTCAAAATTAAACATAGGGCATTGATCCCCAATGTAAATCGAATGTAAAAATGTAATAACTTACTTTTCAAGAATGAATTGATGTAAACAAGTTTAAAGAAGTCGCGACTATACAGTTAGATGAATCCGAGAGGATGGTGATGTGTTGTTGAAATTGATCACGTGAACAACTTCTAATGGTGGTAATGATCGAAAGCCCTCTATTAATTGAAAGCTATGATGTTCAGAAGATGGTGATCAACTATGTTGTAAGTTCACGGTAAAGATACAGATCGAATTAGGAGTTTATGTTTTTCGTAATTGAAATTGATGTTACACAAAGCTTTAAGAGTTTAATTAGAAGATTTTCCTTTCATAAATGGGTTCAATTCGGTCGGTTTCAGTTCAAACGAGTTAAAGCTTTAAACAAGGTTTCGGTTTCAAGAACAACACCATAACCGTCAAATCTAAAACGGGTCTTTGGGTTCGAAATAAGTTCACGAGCGGTTTAATATACTTTAATTGTGTTTTAGTCAAACGTTTTGAGTGTGTGAGGTTTGCCGGAGCTCCGCCGGAAAAGGTGGCCGAAGACAGTGTAGTTCAACGGGAGTGGGTTGGGTTTTATAACCAATTTACACTTTCAGTCACTGATGTTTAAGTTGTTTATTATTTTATGTAAAAACTTTTAGATTAAGTTTTGAAAATTACAAAGTACACCCTAGACTTATACAAACTAATTTGAATAATAAATCACATAATTAGTTTGTTAATCTTTAAAACTTTATAAGCTTGTAACCTTATAACTTGATTATTTATTTTTACTTAATAATTACAATTTCATAAATTCTTATAAAGTTGTATAATTTTATTTGAATTCATTTATAATTTAATAAATTTCAATAAAACTTTCCATTTATTATCTATGTAAAATAATTAATAAGACTTTATAACTATACAAAAAAAATTAATATAACTCTATAAATTATTACAAGTTGTTTTAAATAATTAGTAAATAAATAATTCACAATGTAAGTTGCATGTAATCCATTAAAACTATTGAAATAATTTAATAATGGAAACTCAAATTGAGTTCGGGTTCGAGTTTATAGTTTGAAAATGACGGATGTTACATTATAAATGAGTGTATTAAAATAAAATGAAAGAAAAATATGGTAATATGATATGTAACTCGATAAAAAACAATTTAATTTCTCAGTCTTAATTACCTTTATTATGCAAGGGTAAGTAAGATCGTCTCCTCAGGGAATTTATGAAAAGTGTTTCACGAATACGACTCGACTAACTAAAAGACTCAAACTTTGTAATAAAAAATTGAAATTTGAATGGATTAATAAGAAAAAGTGCATAAAGCAAGAAACTCTAAAACGAATTTGATTAAATATTTAGAAACTCACTTTCGGGTTTTCAATTTTGCAAGATCAACAATTGGTACTTTCAAATTAGGGTTTGTAAAAAACAATACTTCAAGATCATAGCTTTTCATTAAAGTGACAACAAAAGAACAATCTTTTAAGATTTGTTCATTCACAATATTACCAATTCACTTATATCACGTTGCCTACTTTTCTTAATGAGTTCACGATGCAAGAAAACCGAAAAACTGATAATCAAGCAAACAATCTTATTTATAAGTAACTTGTTTAAATCAATAAAAACATAATGTTTCATTAAATAGATAAATGTTTAATACAAAAACCTAATCAATCATACCAATCATCTCACTTTACAGGAATCATACTCCCAAAAGCAATCAAGAGAACATAGCCACGCATCATCTTCATTCAATCTTCAATCTTGACTTGAAGGATATTTGTGGATGATTTGGGAAGCCTTAGAACACCAAAAATCACCTAAAGTTCGTCACTTTTCATCTCCAAGAAGTTCTAGATCTAATTAGGGTTGCTTTGGCTTAAATAAACTTGAAATTCCATAAAATCCAGGTGTTAGTTTAGTTATTGGCATATGATACACCCAGGGTGGCGTATCAAGTGTGGATTACCTCTTTATGCCCACACTTGGGATACATTATCCTCAATGTATGGTTTTACAACATGAATAAATATGGTAATGATTAATAAGCAAGATAAGAAAAAGTACATAGGTTTGATCATTAGTAAGAGCTTATAGTAAGGGTCTTGTGCATGATTAAACTAGCTAAAAAACCAAAATAAATAACACAAAAACTAATAAAAGAACTAAAACTCACTTTTGTAGGAATCACGATTGCATTTAACATATGCAACAAGCCTTTATACCCTTCGGTAGACCCGAGTGGACGAGTTGTAGTCTTGTGAGGGTTTATAGTGAACACACACAAAGTTCTTGGGTTGCCTCCTGCAAGCGCTAAGTTTTAAGTCTTTAGCCAGACCTTACCTACGACCACTTATGGTGGTCGTATTCTACATGGTCTCCATGTCTCTTGAATCAATGGTCGACATCCTAAATCCACATTTTCCCATCGAGTTACCAATGTATGCATGGTAGTTCACATGTCGGGTCCACACCTTCTTTCCTGTCCTTGGCATGTCTATAGAATCATTATGAGCTCTCCTTTGAATAAATTATCCAATGTTCTCTAAACTCACCTTTCTCTTCTTCAAACACGAGCCGTTATCCCTTACTTTGTCAAATTGCATAATAAATATTCAAGGAGTATTAGAACCACATGATAATATCTTTGTCTCATGGTTCTTTGGAGGTGTTATGTCATCCATTAGGTTTAAACATTCAACTCTTTGCTCTTGAAGACCTATAACCTCTTTTTCCACTTCATTATCATAAGCATCAACAACCACTCGTTCTACACATAGATCTTCAACAAATGAAAGAATTTGTGGGGTATTAGTCTCCATGACCTCATCCTTGACTTTAAAAGATGGTGAGATTAACTCTTCTAATTCTATTTTCAATAATAACGCATCACGCTTGATAGTCAAGTAGTGTAACACCCGGTTATTTACTTATTTTGAAGCCGACGAATGAAGAAAAAGAAATAAAGTCCAAAATTGAGGGACCAAACTCGCCAACGAGAGAAAGTTGGGGAAGTGGGAGTATTTAAGGGAGAGGGCAACCCTTTACCCTCTCCCCACACTCACAAATCAGCCAAAGAAAAAGAGGAAGAGAGAAAGAAGAGAAAAAAAGGAGAAAAAGTCGGTTCGGGTTGGTTCGAGTGAGCCAAAATCTTCGTGTAGCAAGCCAACCGAAGCTCTACTTCTTGGTGTCGTTTGTGTGAGTTCTAGGACCCCACTTTACTTGTTTTCAAACAATTTTAGGGCTGGAAACATAGAAAACCTGTTTTTTTAGTGTGTGCATGTTTGACCCGTTTCTATATGTGTATGTATGCGTATGATGCGTCTGAGTCTTGATTATGAGCTTATGTGTGCTTGAATAGTTTTGTGGTATGCATCCCTAAGGTTTAGGATGGTCGATTTGGGCTTAAAATGAGTGCGATTGAGGTCCATTCGCATGATTCAGGGTCCATTCGTACGATTGAAAGGCCAGTCACATGGAGGTTATGCAATTGAAGGTCTAGTCGCATAAGTGCTCATCCGCATTAGTCCCTTTCGCATGAGGTCCATCCGCACTAGTCCATTCGCACGATTGGGTGTTCATTCGCATAAGTGTTCATCCGCATTGGTTCATTCGCATGATGTTCAGTCGCATGGAGGCCATACGACTGAAGGGTGTCCATATGCCTGAGTGGGGCTATTGCACCCAAGGAATAGTGTAGTGTAACTTCTGACTTTCGGGGGAAAGTACAGATGTAAGTTTTGACATAAAGGTTCCCGTAAGTTCATGTAAGGTGATGATTGAAGCCTTAGAGAACATGTAGGGCGTGATGATGTTGCATGATTATGCATGTTATGTATGTATGATGTTGCCCTGTATGATGTTGATGACTATGTATGTTATGTTCCTTGTTGTGATGTATGTTTATCTTCCTATGGCTTTACATTGAATGTTAATGAATGTAATAAAGTATTATGTAACGTAAAGTGAAAGATAAAGAAAAGAGGAACATGAAGTAAGAACGCATGCATTAACAAGTAATGAAAGTAAAGATAGTCTTGTAAGCATGGTATATACATCGGGGTCTTTCTTTATGATTGACCATTTCCATAGAACTATTGTTGCATACCTTAGGTACTGTGACCACGAGATGCAATGCACCATTATAGAAGGTCTATGATAGGCCTAGGTCCAGAACAATGAACAAAAAGGTATCGCATATGGCAATGGTACACCTACATTCATACCTTAGGTACTGTGATCATGAGGTACGATGCATCATTATAGAAAGGCTGTAACAGGCCTAGGTCCAGAACCATGAATATAAAGGTATTGTATAGTAAATCTAAACTTTACCTTAGGTGTTGTGACCATGAGGTGCGGTGCACCGTTATAGAAGGTCTGTGATAGGCCTTGGTCCAGTACCATGAACAAAAGGATAAGGTTTATGGTTGATAGAAGGGAAAAGTAATAAATAAAGTATGAAAGATTAAAGAAGATAATAATGATATTATCTATGTGTACGTATGATGTATGATCACGAACGAATGTAAAGTATAGTATGATTTGAAAGAAAGAAAAGTACGTTTTATTATAAAACTAGAACTCACTCAGCAACGCTGACTTTTATGTGTTTCCAGTTGGCAGGTAATGGTTGCTGAGGATGGAACGGGCGGCTACTCGGCTCTTTTGGGATGGCATCCATTTATTTAATGCTTTTGTGATGTAATGCAACAATATATTTTGTAACTGTATAACGCTGGATTATTTGGAAAAAGTTTTTATAATGAAATGAGATGTCATTTTTGAATGTTTCCGCTGCAATATTTTCATGAGGCAAATGTAATTATATGTTTTATGCACGATGAGAAACCAACTGTAAGCGTCCTGGGAACGGGGCCTTACAAGTAGTCAAATCATTGTTGATATGAAAGATGATGTTATGATAACAACTTATCGATCTCGGGCAATACCAACTCCAATCGAGCAATAGTTTCCTCCTCCTTAGATTGATATGAATTTTGAACTTGCTTAACATCCTAGATAACATGTTCTTGTTTAGGAAATTAACATTGATTTTGACCCTCGTATGTCACCTGAGTATTCTGATTATGATTTAGTTGGTTATAGTTTTCCCGATAACTTGAGCTTGATGTCATCTCTGGTTTATAGTTGTTGCAATCCCAATCTTGCTCAAAGTTGTAATTCACCTTTGACTGATTGTATCCTTCATAATATGGAAAAGATGCTTCGTAGTATGGATAAGATGATGGTACATCATCATAATAGACATCCAATATGTATAATTTTCTTCTGGCATCTTCACACTTTTGCAAGAACTCAGGGCAATGATCTCATGTATAGACTGGACTTTCGCAACATGTACATGAATAATAAACTCTATTCATGGTGAGATTTAAGTTCTTGTGAGTAACCTGCAACACATAAAACACCTAGCGTAGCACCACACAAAACAAAATAAAAGAAAACTATAAATATTACAAAAAAACACTTTGGGCACTAATTCCCTGGGAATGGCGCCATTTTGATCTGGTTTTCAATACTCGATCAAAAATAATTTAATTTCTCGGTCTTAGCTACCTTTATTGTGCAAAGGAAAGTAAGATCGTCTCCGCAGGGAATCTATTAAAAATGTTTCACGAATACGACTCGACTAACTAAAAGACTCAAACTTTGTAATAAAAAATTGAAACTTTGAATGGATTACTAAGTAAAAGTGCATAAAGCAATAAAGTCTAAAATAAATTTGATTAAATATCAAGAAACAAACACTTTTGGGTTTCCAATTCTGCAAGATCAATAACTGGTACTTTCAAATTAGGGTTTGTAAGAAACAATACTTCAAGATCTTAGGTTTTGATTAAAGTGACAACAAAATAACAATTTTTTAAGACTAGTTCATTCATAATGTTACCAATTCACTTATGTCACGTTGGCTACTTTTCTTAATGAGTTCACGATGCAGGGAAACCGAAAAACCGATAATCAAGCAAACAACTTTATTTATAAATAACTTATTTAAATCAATCAAAACCTAATTTTTCATTCAATAGATCATTATTTAGTACAAAAACTTAATCAATCGTACCAATCATCGCACTTTACAAGAATCGTACTCCCGAAAGCAATCAAGAGAACCTAGACATGTATCATCTTCATTCAATCTTGACTTGAGGATGTTTGTGCATGATTTAGGAAGCCTTAGAACACCAAAAATCACCTAAATTTTGTCACTTTTCATCTCCCAGAAGTTCTAGATCGAATTAGGGTTGTTTTGGCTTAAATAAACTTGAAATTCCATAAAATCTGGATGTTAGTTTAGCCACCAACATATGATACGCCCAAGGCGGCGTATCATATGTCGGTCCCCTGTAAAATTTTTATTTTCACATGTAAATTTTCACGATCTTTCCGTTGACAGGTCGTGGGTCCCGTAACTCTTTTCCTAGCCCAAGTTATGCTCATTTTAAGTTACCATGGTCTTGAACCTTTGGTTTTTGCATTTTTTACTTCTCGGGCTCCGATTTCCATCCACTTCTTCCATACTCTTCATGTTTCACCAAACTTAGTTCCGGTTTCCCATTTTGCATCTTTTGGTAATTGCGCATTTGGTCCTCGTGGTTTCATCCTGTGTTTATTCACCTTAAAATAAGCTTCCTTAAGATTCACTTTCCTACACATTAGAACAAATTCAAAGTAACTTCGTTCCATACTAACAACGATGTGAAATCACATAATTAGATCAATTATATCTTGAACTATTATCACTTGATCAGTAAGACATGACTTGTAACACATAAGTGTTTTTTTCCTAAATTACAGGAGTTGATTATGAGAAAACTTATCCCTCATAGATGATGCGATAACCATTAGATGTTTAAAAGTTGCCTCATAGTCTCAAAAAGACTTCACATGAAACTTATGGATTGTATCAATACAACCTTATAAGTGACATGTGAATGTGACATCTATATGAAAACCCCTAAAGGGTTAAAATCACTAGAACCATTAAAATTTCACACCTCAAGATATTAATACTAGATTTCTATATGGTCTTAAACAATCTAGTTGTATGTGGTACAATTGATTTAGTAAATAATATGAGTTATACTTTAATAAAATCACTCATGTGTCCAACAAATTTTCTCTTTAGGGTTCATCTAATTGTAGTTCATAGTGGTGATTTAAATTTTATTAAAAGACTCTCTTAACTCTTAGAGAGACAATTAATTATGTTCTAATCTGTGCTTTGAGTATATTAGTCATGGATTAGACTAAATCTACACCTTAAAACATGTTAGCTTAATTATTCTTCTATCGAGTACAGCCATATTTATCTGATCGCTATACATTGAAAATGATCCTTAACGTCTTTAGGAAGAGGGAGAAGAAATATTTGGTCTAGAAGTACTAGTAAAATGTGATAGATGTATTAATGTATCTTGTAAATTTATAAGACATGAATAACTAATATTAATAATATCTAGCAGAATATAACTCGAATACAATAAAATCAATTTATTTTATAGTTCTTAAAGTGTCGATTTAACATCATCCTGAAGACTCGAGACATTGAAATGTTGTGCAAGGAAAAACATGAAGCCCAAATAGTTGGTTATGATAATGCGGTACATCTATTAGATCCATGTATAGCTCAATTTTAGAAACAATACAAGTTTATGGTAACATAAACAAGTTCATCTACACTATATGAAGAAAACATAACATATGTAACACCCGGTTATTTCTTAAAAAGAAAAGAAAGAATAAGAGTTGAAGAATAAAGAAAGGAAATGTCAATAAACCCAAGTCGAGAGGTTAAATGTGTAAAAAGAACAAAAGTACAAAAAGTTGGTGTAAAGGTGGGCATGGCCGCCCACCCTCACTTCCTATCACCTATTTTCATTTCGGATTAGAAAGAGAGGGCAGAAATACTCTCGGTTGAAGAAGAAGAAGAGGATTGAATTCAAGGTAAGAATTCAAGGTTCTTAAGTGTTCATGTTGGGTTTTTGTCTCGGTTACATGCTTATGTGCTTATGTGTTTGTGTGCGTGTTCGTGTGTGTGTATTTGGTGTGTTTTTAGGTGTTTGAACTCATCTGCAAACGGGTTAGAAGAAAGATACACCCAAAGTTGCACCAGGTGAGTTTCTAGACCCCAATTTTACTTGTTTTAAACTTTTCTTGGGGCTGAAAATGTATTAAAACGACTTTCAAATGTTTATGTATGTATACCCGTATGTATTATGCATGTTTGGTGATGATTCTTAGATGCTTATAAGTTGTTCATGCTTAGAATAGCCTTGGTAAGCTTAGAACAGATAGGCTTGACGTTTGGATTCGAATTTATCCTAGAAACATGTTGAACAGAAGGTTCATGCGCCTAAATAAGGCTCATGCGCCTGGAATTGCCTTAGAATGATTAAGTGTATCTCATGCGCCTGAACAGTGCCCTCATGCGCCTAGAAAATTAGTCAGACGACTAAGTGTAGGGCCATGCGCCCCAATAGTACCTATGCGTCTGAATAACCCCATGCACCTAAGGTTCCATACTCCCGAATATCCCATGCGTCTAAGTGTCCATGCGTCCGAATGGACCATACGCCCGAATAGTGTCCATGCGCCTGAATGGTTCATGCGCCTAAGTGTTAAAGCAGTCAAGTGTTGGTTGATGCGCCTGTATAGTGATGAAGCGCCCAAACAGGGCTCATGTGCCCAAATAGTGTCAAAGCGCCTAACACTTAGAATTTATTTCCAAATTTTTAGGAGTCTGTGCTTTTAAGGTTTTGACCGAGGTTTGACTAGGGTTTATTAATGATGGGTTTCATGCATGATTATGATTATTTTATGATTTGCTCCTTATTATCATTATTATTATGAATAATATTATTATTATTAATATTATTACTATTATTATTAGTATGTGACTTTACGTGGTGTGCTTATAATCGTAACGTAAAGTATTACTAATAAAAAGTGAAAGAGCAATGAAGAAAAGAAGTGAAACTTAATTAAAATGTTAACAAGTCTTGCAGGCTTATAGGAGGGACACGGCCATGAGGTCGTCAGCTCAACCGTGATGCAGGTTAGCTACCTTCAGATGCTCACGGGGCCAGTCAATTGAGACTGGCGGACCTTTGCAGCATACCCTAGGTGTCTAGGTTAGCCTTGTATGTAGTATATAGAGCCCCTTGTGGAAAAAAAAGAGGGCCCAACACCGTTTCCCCCGCGCATACAGTTTAGGGTATTGCTCATTGGTCCATACAGATAGTGAAAGATAAAAATAAAAGAGTACAGAGTAAACAAGGCATACAATAAGAGATAAAACATTACCTAATTGTATAGTTAATACGTGCTCACGTATAAAGAGATGAAGTTTTCATAAAAGAGTATTTTCATATGTATACCTACAGAAACTATTTTATTACTTTTAAAACTAGAACTCATGACTTTTATACATTTTCAGTTGGCAGGTAAATATTGTTGAGGATGCCACGAGGATGAAGCTACTCGACAGGAAAAGACTGACATCCATTCATACCTATTATTGTTGTTGTTTTGTAATGCAATTAAACAGTTCTTTTGTAATCGATTAAACAATAGTGTATTGCTCAGCAACAGTGTTTTAATGAAATGAATGGTTTTTGTTAAAATGTTTCCACTGCTTAAGTTTGTAAATTTATAACGTTTAATGTATTTAATGCTGTGAATGACTAACTGTGAGGTCTCCGGGAACGGGGCCTTACAACGTATCTTACACAAACCAAAGAAGACTACATCAAAGTTTAAGCAAAGCGCTTTCATAAAAGATTTAATTGCAGATACCGAATGATGTATGCTTAATCGATAAGAAGTATATATACGTTGTACTTTTTTCTTGAATGAGTTTGTCCTATTGGGTTTTCTTAGTAAAGTTTTAATGAGGCAAAATAACTAATCCTGAAGTATCTGTTAATATCGGCTCGAAAGAATCGATGAAACATTATCTAGTAGTGTAATGTTGGTAATATGTCTCACAGACATTATTACCAACATTAGTACCATCTACAATTCATGATATGATCGGTTTCATGTTGTATAGTGTGTATATATGATTTACAAGATCTGTTAAAATGATATGAAATGAATTCCTTTTATCTGTATTTTTTCTTGCTTTAATTGTCTCCTTAATGTATTGGTTTAACCATTTGAATATTTATAATAAACATCTAGTTAATTGGTTACAATCTTAGTTAAATCATTTAAGCTACTTACGTAAAGAGAGATGTTAATTGGTTACAATCTAACTTAGTTAAATGACAATAATGTGTGTTTAAACATTTAAGCTACTTAGGTAAAGAGATATGTTAATTTCAGTTACTGTAGTTTTGTATTTTTATTTAATATCTGTTAGTTTTTATCTTCAGGAAATTTATTTCCTTGTATTTCTGCAATCTCCGTTTTGAACTACAGGTTCAAAAAAATAGTTCATTTGGATTCATCACTGAAGCCATAGTTGCAATTTTGAATATTTAATTGACCCATTTTCCATTACTTTTGTGAAGTATTAAAAGCCCAAACAAGTATTATTCCAAAGTTAAGTTTCTTTCAAAGCTTAACATAGTTCTTCCGAAGCTTAGTTGGAATCTTCCGAAGGTTATGTTAGCTTCGGAAGGGTTATGGTTTATACTTTGCATCTTCCGAGGGGAATCTTTCGAAGGGTCTTTTTCTGCTCGGAAGATATAATGTAGGGTTCTTAGTGTAGATTCTCAATATTCGTTGAGTGTGTATGTTATAGTTAGGTAAACACTATAAATAAGGAACTTATGTAATCAGTGAGGGGATCCGAAATCTTTATTAATAATTCTAATCATCTGTAAAATCTTGTTCATAATTTCATTCTTTTTTTAATCATATTGTATTGAATTGTTTAAATTTCATGTTCATATTCTCGATTAGTTCAACAACTTTTCTACTTATTTATATTCAATTCTTTTACTCCACAGTACCACATAATCAACAACAGTTTGGACTTATAAAAGAACGCCATTTTGTGATAATGAAAGATTAAATTATTTATTAATGAGTATGTTACCTTATAAGTAATATATAGTCATAAAAAGAACACCCTAATTAATCAAATACTAAAACCTTAATATGATATACATTCCAATGCTCTCATATAGTCGGAGTGGAAGGAAATTAAAGTTTAGAATGTAAAACAAAAAAGCATAAAAACAATAATAATAAAAGAAACTAGCTTTGATCTCGATCCACGATTCAAAAATTAAACTTTTTACCACGAATCAGTAGTCAGTTTGATTTTGTCATCCATATTTATCAATGGTATTGATCATGTAATTCTTCTAGAGGTATGCCATGTGACAACGACATGGCAGTGGATTGTAGTCCTACAGGTGGCATGACGAGGGACAATAGTCCAACGAGCGGCAGTGTGTGATGACAAGGAGTGGCTTGATGGAGAATGGTATCAAAGAAATCATTTCCAATCTATGTAGGTAGTTAAGGAAAAAGATTTGAATTAGATGAAACTGTGCGTAATTGAATTCTGACCAAACACTTAGAAAAAATGAAGGGACGTGGTTGCTATGGCGGCGACTTGATCAGTAGGCTTCCTTACAACATATAAACATTACAAGAAAACCCTAGTTAGCCTAACAGACCCGTGGACTTTGTTAATCACACATGCATTCCAATAGGACAATTGTCGATTAGTTATCATATAATACTCGATACAAGATTCAAAACACACTTAGACAGTTTTTTAAGGGTTAAAAGCATATTTCCTCTTTTAAAACTCTTTAATTGCATATATACCCAAGCAAAACTTTTAAATGCATATATCCCCTTACAAAACCTCATAATTGGCAAATTTACTCATTTTCATTAAAAGTGATTTATAAAATGACTAATTTGCCCTTATTTTTATTAAAACTTCATAATTAGCAAACTTTCCCTTATCAATCTTATAAATGGAAAATAGATTAAAAACATATTTCTCCCTTTAAAACTTTTTAATGACATATATATCTATGTGTAAGTTCTTATTAATTTTTTTGGAAGGGTAATATTATCATAATAATAAATTGGGTATATATGCAATTAAAGTTTTTGCTTAGGTATATATACATTTAAGACATGTTTACAAAAGTATATATGCAATTGATCCTTTTTTTAAATTGAGAAGGCATCTCAAAATCTGAAGTCAAACGATGCCATTTTGTTGCTTTCTTGAGATCTCATGGATCTCACATATATATAGTTCGTCGGCAGTTTGGTAAGATGTCTTTTACGAGTTTAATTATTGAAAGTGACGAAAGTGAAAATTAGTAATTGTAATATTCTATCAAGTTGTAGCATATCTAGGTGGACTTGCTTTGCTTTGCCACTGTTGCAAACTCACTAAAGAAGAGCTCAAATTTTGTTTTTTGTTTTTAACTTTACAAAGAACACTCCATTGGACCATCATGTAAAACATGTAATTGTTAATTTTGATAACATAATTAAAGAAAAAAATTCCCAAAATACCCCTTTAACTCATAATATCCTCAAAATGTCTTTTTGCCTTCGAAACAACCGTTGTGGAGGGGTACCGTTTGGAGGAGGAGCTGGTCAAAGGATCATTTTAAGAGAAATTGTGAGTCAAGGGACGTTTTGGGATTTTTTTTCAAATCTAATTTAATAATAAAAATGTGTTTTTTGATTTATACAGTTTGATTATCCAATTATTGATTCTAAAAATAGAATAAATCCAAACTATTACGTATTGGTTGTTCATATCAACAACTTGACCAATTACACTTTTTATTTTCACTATTATTGTGAATCGTAATGTTACTATGTTAGTAGTATAATGATCAAATTTTACATTTGATTTCGCTCGACTTTAATTGTTAATTATGATGATCATAAATGAAATGAAAAAAATACAAAGTAAATCAACTAGCTAGAACATAGATTTAGATGCAAACCAAGCCTTCAATCTTTAATAATTATTTTAGTGAAATTGTTATTGACAACAAAACTAAAAGTCAAAAGCGTTATTAGTAAAATTATTAATATTGTTTTTTATCAGTTATACTTTTGAATTATGAAAATGCAATTTGAAAAATTGTATACATGAGCACATTTACTTTTAAAATTTCTTTGATAGTATTATTTAAAGGTATGGTAATTTAATAATTATTTTAGTGAAATAGCTATTTACAACAAAACTAAAAGTAACAAGTGTCATTAGAAAAATTGTTAATATTGTTTTTTATCGATTATACTTTTGAATTATGAAAATGCAATTTGAAAAATTGTATACATGAGCACATTGACTTTAAAAGTTTCTTTGATAGTATTATTTAAAGGTATGTTAATTAATTTATATTATTAGTTAGTATCGAGATAGGACATGACATATTTAACCTACTCATTCGATAACTTCTAGAAATATATATACATTTTTTTTCTTTTCAGAAAGATGTATATATCAAATTTATCTATATTATATATAAAACATATAAAAAGGGTATTTTAAAATATTATTAAATTAAGAATACTTATCTTATTTAATACAAAAGATACAACCATTTTTAAAAGTAAAATAGTATTTTTAACATTATTTACAAATTATCTCTTATAATTAGTTACATAATTATCTTATAATTACTATAAGTTACATAAAACTTTACATTACCCATAAACTAAAAAAACTTAATTTGTTTTAAGATTTCTATATCAATCTATCATGTTTAAAAAAATTTTGATACTAAAATCATAAATGTGTATTTTTTTATACGTTTTGATGTAAATGTTTTGCTAAACCGATATGTATTTTGTAAGGTACAATAAGTTAATGTATAAATATATAAGTCGTCATGCAAAGTTCATTTATTTGGCGTGTAAATTTTAGCTTAGAAGTAATACAATAAACTTTTGTGAAATTGCTATAAGAATAACAAAAATTAGAAACTCGTGTCGGATGTAAAATATTGTCCCGCCGCATTGCGCGGGCACCCTTCTAGTTTACCAAAATGATATAGTTGGAAAAATATTTATCAAAATAGTGTTTTTAAACTCTTTTGTTTCGATTTCATGTTTTTATTGGATATTTTACAAAAGCTTTTTAAGTCTTTTAGATTCTATCAACTTTTTAGAAATGTTTCTAAACGAAACATGATTTGCTAAAAATAATTTTTAATTTGTTTTGAAATGTTTCCTAAAAACGTTTCTAATACCTCAATAATGGTGGTATTGAAAAATAAAATTTATGAAGATGAATGCAAGATAATTCTCGATCGAGTAATTAAAATGAAAATCTCATATCTAAGTGAATATAATATACCTTATTTAAACTATCAAAAAACTAATAATATTTTCATATGTATTTGAATATTTAACATTATATTTTTCTAACTAAACCATTTTGATAAAAAAAAGTTCTCTAACTGGAAAAAAAACTCTATATATACATCATAATCATCGAACAGATAAACCATAAGTATTTGTAGATTTGTCAAATAGAATATAACTCCCAGTAACTAAAGAACAACTAGCAATGTCTGCTGGTTGCAGCATCAAAGCAATTCAGTTGAATTGTTGTGCTCAAAGGCCTTCTTCAATAACCACCTTTGAACAGTTCAAGAACCAACTCTTATCGTCTTTCAAGGTTTAACCTCTCTTCCTTTTCCTTGTTTCATCATCGCGCGTATTAACATCACACCATCAATAACATGATTCAAATTGACTTGATCAACAACCATTCGTCGGTGACTTGCAGAAAATTCCCATAAAATTACAATTTTCTCATAGCATTATCAAGAAAACATCAATAGAACTACTCAACACTGTTACAGATTCAGTGTTCAAGTCAGCGATCATCAGTCGTTCCCATCTCAGGTTAATACTCATGAATAATGTATGGGAACATGTAATCACGGAGTTAAAATTTGATTTATCTTTTTCACTATTTTGTTTTTAAATAATATTTTAGTGGGTATGTTTGTTTGTTTTGTATCGATTGGTTTTATTATGTGCACACAGAGTAACTTTAGTCCGGTGGAAGAGATAGGGGAAGCCATTAATGTCATTGATGTACTAGGAACAATCCCAAGTGGTTTTCCTGAGGGTGCTTACATAAGAAATGGTATGTCAAATTTAACAACTTATTTCATTTTGTGCTCATTGTTTTCTTTTTGTAATAATTAATCGATGTTTAACTTCAAATTCGAAGGCCCGAATCCTCTTTTTGGAGGGTTTAAATCAACAAAATCGATATTTGGAAGATCAAGTCATATATGGGTAGAAGGGGAAGGGATGCTTCATGCTTTGTATTTCAAGAAAGAACACGATGGTAAATGGAGTGTTTCTTATAATAATAAGCACGTCGAAACTGATACATTAAAGATGGAGAAACAAAGAAACACACCCTCTTTTCTTCCTACTGTCGAAGGCGATTCTCTTGCTATTTTATCAGCTTATTTGCTCAACTTTGTATGTTCTTGATCCAAATTTACATTACAATATATACCAAAATAAATACACCCACATCTAGTTATAGTTCTATGTAAAATTACACCAAAAATACGTGCTTAATTACATACTTTCAATCTTTTACCATTTACTAATGCAACATAATCACACAGAGTAAAATTCAGTAAATGCAAGATAGTTAAATGGTTAAAATGATCTATGCTACAAACATAAATCGCATCTTCGTGCGGTTAACCCTTGATCCAACTCATAGCACTAGCTAGCTAGATCTATTATCTTTCTAACGGGACATAATATTATGATGAATCCAGTTGAGATTTGGAACAGTCAACAAACTGTTGAGCAATACTAGTGTTTTTGAGCATTCGGGGAAGTTTTACGCAGTTGCTGAGAACCATTTGCCTCAAGAGATCGACGTTCGAACGCTCAAGACACTAGGAAGCTGGGATGTCAATGGATCTTGGAATCGACCATTTACCTCACACCCAAAGGTGAGAGTTAATCAATACCCAATTTACAGGTAGATTATGGTTATCATTTTGTGGTGGCTTAATTAAACTACATGTTTTGTTGGAGTAGAAAGCTCCAAGTTCTCGGGAGCTTGTAACGATGGGAATAGATGCAATGAAACCTTACTTTGAGATAGGAGTCATTTCAGGTATGATTTTTTTCCTAAATCTGATGAATAGTTTACAATTCCCTTTTTATATTTGTTTCAATGATGTTAATGTGTGTATATATACAGATGATGGAAGCAAACTAGTACACAAAGCAGATTTAAAATTCAAAAGGTGCAGCCTTAGTCATGATATTGGTGTTACAATGAGGTAAAATTCAATGCAAGAAACTGATTATTTTTAGTTTCTGTAATCTTGATTCATTAATTATTTGCAGATACAATGTTATACTCGATTTCCCTTTAACTATAGACATAAAAAGACTCATGAACCGAGGCCCGTAAGCATCTTTACTATGTTCTTTACTATAAAATATGTTTATTATGCTCTCTTAAGACGATCAACTCATATTTGCTTCCCAAACCAAATAATGACGACTTGTCATCACTAATAGTTAGCGTCGCCGCTAATGTCACCCCTATTGCTCATATTTCTTGTATTGCTTGATGTGCATTTGCTTACAATTTACAGACTGATCAAATATGATAAAGAGGGACACGCGAGGATCGGAGTGATGCCACGTTATGGTGATGAAGATAGCGTTAGGTGGTTCCAAGTGAAACCATGTTGTGTGTTTCATATCATCAATTCTTTTGAGGATGGCGATGAGGTTAGCAATAATCAATTATAATGCCTTTATTAACATGTTTTGTTTCTAATTATTCAAGTATTATCTAATAATCTTATGTTTCAATACAACATATATAATGTTGAAGTAATTGAGAATATGGACACGGAATTTAGAACAATTCAATATAAAGATGATTCAAGAAAAAAATAAAATTGTGAACTAGTATTAATTTTTGGATACCTCACTGATTACATCAAGCACCTATTTATAGTGAATAACTAACAATAACTAACACACTCAACAAAGGTTGAGAAAGTACAATAAGGACCATACCTATATCTTCCGAACGGAATTAACCCTTCGGAAGATTCCCTTCGGAAGACGTATACACTTCTGAAGATATCCAAAGTAAACTTCATATCCCTTCTGAAGCAAACATAACATTCGAAAGATATCGACTTAGTTTCGGAAGAACTATGTTAAGCTTCGGAGAAAACTTAACTTCGGAAGTTATCACTTGTTTTGGCTTTTAATACTTCACAATCTCCACCTTAAAGTCCAAAACAAGATTTTAACCAACTCCCAATGCATCCAAGCAAAACTTGAACTTCATACCAGGCAGAGACTTTGTAAACACATCTGCTGGATTCTCCAAAGTAGACACACTTTCACCTTTCCAGCATTCACCACATCCCTTATGAAGTGTAACTTCATATTAATGTGCTTTGTTCTCTCATGAAACATGCTATTCTTTGACAGTTGAACTGCACCCTAGTTATCACAGAACACCACTGAGTCTGCAACCTTTATTCCAACTCAGAAACAAAACCATACAACCACATAGCTTCCTTGACTCCCTCTGTAAAAGCTATGTACTCAGCCTCCGTTGTAGATAATGCCACCACATGCTGCAACTGAGCTTTCCAACTTACCAAGTTACCCAGTACTTGAAATGCATATCCTATGATAGATCTTCCTCTATCCAGATCCTTGGCAAAATCTGAATCCACATAACCAACAACCTATCAACCTTCTCATGTTCATGATGCCCAAACACTAAACCATAGTACTTAGTACCCCTGAGATACCTCAAGATCCATTTCATAGAAACCCAATGAGCTTTACCTGGATTTGACAAATACCTGCTGACTAACTCACAAATACCCAATATCCGGCCTTGTACAAACCATCAAGTACATCAAGCTCCCAACAACATTGGCATAAGGTACTTTCTCCATATAATTAACTTCAGCATCTGACTTAGGATAATCAAAGCTTGATAGTTTAATATGAGCACCTATAGGAACAGTTACTGGCTTTACATCATCCATCCTATAGTTACTTAGTACCATCTCCAAATAAGACCTTTGAGACAGCTTCAACACCCTGTGTTCTCTATCTCTTGTGATCTCCATGCCTAATATCTTCTTTGCTTCACCCAGATCTTTCATCTCAAACTCTAACATCAACATCTTCTTAGTAGCTTCAACTTCTTCCAAGTCAGAACAAGCCACCAACATGTCATCAACATACAACAACAAATACACAAATTTGCTCTCACTGTATTCCTTAAAATAAACACAACTATCATAGCTGCTCCGGTTAAACCCATTCATCAACATATGCTCATAAAACCTTTTATACCATTGTCTAGAGGATTGCTTCAACTCATACAAGGACTTCTTAAGGAGACATACCTTATCTTCATGCCCCTTAACCTCAAACCCCTCCCGCTATTTCATATAAATAGTTTCATCCAGCTTCCCATGCAAAAATGCAGTATTCACATCTAACTGATATGGCTCCATATCTATAGAAGCAGTCAATGACAGCATAACTCTGATGGAGGAATGCTTCACCACAAGCAAAAAAAATCTCAGTGTAATCCACCCCTACCTTTTGAGTAAATCCCTTAGCTACTAATCTAGCCTTGTACCTAGGAGGTTCTCCTTTAGAAATTCCATCTTTCAGTTTGAACAGCCATTTACATGAAACAGGCTTGTGACCATTAGGTTTATCAACCAGCTCCCATGTGCTATTCTTATACAGAGATTCCATCTCTTCCTCCCTGTCCTTACACCATTTTGAGCTTTCTTTCACGGAAATTGCCTCAGAGTATGACAATGGTTCATAGATACTTTCTTCTTTAGCAACAACAAAAGCCAATGAAAACAAATCCATTCCTTCTCTAAACCTGAGTGGAGGTATCACTTGTCTCCTTTGTCTATTAGCCAACTGGTAATCATCCATACCAACTTCCTGGCTATTAGAAGTGCCATGATCAACACTTTTATCATTCACACCCTGTTACTCCACCTCAATCTGAACCCCACTCTGATATTCCATTTCTGACTTATTTTTTCCTTCAATGTCCTTATACATGACATATTTTTGGAAAATCACATCTCTGCTCACTATCACCCTAGGTCTGCCTCCATCTAGTCTCCACAACCTATACCCCTTCACACCCTCAGGGTATCCTAGAAAAACACATTTGCAGGCCCTAGTATCTAATTTCCCTTGGCTAACATGAGTATAAGTCAAAGATCCAAACACCTTAAGTTCCCCATAGTCATTCTTTCTTCCTGACCATGCCTCCATAGGTGTTCTCATGTCTAATGCAGCTGATGGAGACCTATTGACCAAATATGCTGCAATTGAAACAGCTTCAGCCCAGAACATCTTGGGTAAACCAGAACTAGCCAACATCTACCTCACTTTTTCAAGCAAAGTTCTATTCATCCTCTCAGCCAAACCATTCTGCTCAGGAGTCCCTGGCACAGTTCTATGTCTAGAAATACCATGAGCTTTACAAAATTGATTAAACTCATAACTGTAGAACTCCAGTCCATTATCAGTTCTTAGCTTCTTGACTCTTCTTTCAGTCTGAGTTTCCACAAGGACTTTCCATTCCTTGAATTTACTGAATGCATCACTCTTATTCTTCAAGACAACAACCCAAACTCTTCTAGAAAAGTCATCAATCAAGGTCATAAAATATCTAGCACCACCTAAAGAATCAACCTTAGCAAGGCCCTATAAATCAAAATGAATGTAGTCTAATACCCCATTTGTAATATGCCTAGCCTTTGTAAACTTTACCCTCTTGTGCTTACCAAGAATGCAAGTCTCACAAAAACCAAAATCAAAACTCTTCAACTCATTCATTAATTGTTGCTTCTGTAACTCTACCAGCCCTTGATGACTGATATGACCAAGCCTTCTATGCCATAACATGACCTTAGAACTACTATCACTTGAGGCAGATGCCACCTGAGGTTCTATTACACTAGCACTATCTAGTAAATAGATATTATCATCCCTTCTACTACCAAACAATACTACCATTAACCCCTTAATCACCTTAGCCTTACCATCTCTAAGACTAACATGGTAACCAGAACTCTCCAATAGCCCTAAAGACAATAATTTCCTTTTAAGACTAGGAATATACCTTACATCATGAAGATCTACTTCCATGCCACTCTTCATTTTCAGAGTCACTATACCATGACCCATAATCTTGAAAGGCCATCATCCCCTAGCTTTACTGATCCAAGATCTTCAATCTTCAGACCTTTAAAGAACTTTTCACAAGTGTCATATGGTATGAGCACCCTGAATCCATCACCCACTCATCCTCCTTTCCACTGCTTGTGACTGCCACACATCTGCACTTTCATATCCGTCAGAGGAATCATCTTGTGCATTGTGTCCGGAATGAGCTTTTGATCCACTTGTTTCACCCTTCCTCCTTTTCCACTCAGGACAATCTTTCTTGAAGTGTTTTTCAAATCCACAGACATAGCACCTTTTTTTATACTAGGACGGGGACTTCAAGACACTTCTCTGCTTGAAGTTTTTTGTTCAGATCTTCCCCTTACTACCAAGCTCTCTCCACCATCTTCCTTATAATCAGTTCTCTTCTTCAATTCTTTTGAATTGAGAGCTGCCAGCACTTCTTCCATGGTAAGAGTGTCCCTACCATACATCAAAGTATCCATAAAGTGCTTATAAGAGGATGGCAAAGATGTCAAAAATATGATTGCTTGATATTCATCATCTAATTCAACTTCGATGTTCTCAAGATCCAACACCAACTTGTTGAATTTATCGGTATGATCTTCATTGACTTCCAGGTGCCATTTGGAAAGTGTAAAATCGTTTCTTGAGAGATAGTCTGTTCGTAAGAGACTTTGTCATGTACAAACTTTTCAATTTTTCCCAAACCCCTGCAGTAGACGCCTCATTCGATACTTCTCTGAGTACTCGATCCCCCAAGTTTAAGATGATTGAACTATGTGTATGTTTTAGCATCTCCTTATTCTTTTTCTTGTCTGACATTGTATTCGGCATCTTGGATTCTCTGGCCAAAGCATCCACCACTCGTTAGTGAACGAGTAATGCCTTCATCTTCAACCGCCATAACCCAAAGTCGTTCTTCCCGTCGAATTTCTCAACCTTGAACTTTGTTGACACCATTGTTGCCGACGATCGATCTTTGATTGAATCTTGATCCTCAATTGAGCCTCTAACCAGGCTCTGATACCAATTGTTGAAGTAATTGAGAATATGGACACAGAATTTAGAACAATTCAATATAAAGATGATTCAAGAAAGAATGAAATTGTGAACTAGTATTAATTTTTGGATACCTCACCGATTACATCAATCCCCTATTTATAGTGAATAACTAACAATAACTAACACACTCAACAAAGGTCGAGAAAGTACAATAAGGACCCTACACTATATCTTCCGAACGGAAATAACCCTTTGGAAGATTCCCTTCGGAAGACGTATATACTTCAGAAGATATCCAAAGTAAACTTCATATCCCTTCCGAAGCAAACGTAACCTTCGGAAGATATCGACTTAGCTTCGGAAGAACTATGTTAAGCTTCGGAAGAAACTTAACTTTGGAAGTTATCACTTTGTTTGGCTTTTAATACTTCACATATAATTTCTTCAAAATACATATAAACACCCCTTTAGTAGCGTCATAACATCTATCTTTATGTTTGAAATTATCACAACATAAACAGGTAATCTTATGGGCATTTAGAGCAAGAACCTCGATTATACCAGGACCCGATTTTGGGTTGAACAAGTTTGAGTGGTTTTCAAGTCGTTTTAAGCATGAATGTGGCACAAACATCGATTCAAACGAATCATTCTTCTCACAAGCATATGAATGGAGATTAAACATGAAAACCGGAGAAGTGAAAGAAAGATTTCTCACCGGAAAATCACACTCAATGGATTTTCCAATGATCAATGAAAACTTTACAGGCCTTAAAAACAAATATGGGTATGCCCAAATTGTTGATATAGATGCAAGCTCCTCTTCTGGCATGCCTAAATATGGAGGACTCACGAAGCTACATTTAGGAGACTCGAAACAACAAGATTATGTAAAAGTAGAGCATCATAAACTTCCTAACAACACATTCTGTACAGGTGCCATATTTGTTGCAAAAGATAGAGGTATGGAAGAAGATGATGGTTGGGTGATCGCGTTTGTGCATGATGAACAACTGAATATATCGCGGGTATGTTTATATAATCATTTTGTTATGTATTTTCTGCTAAAATAAAACAACAATCATTAGATCCATAATTAATGGTTTGAAATTGTGTTTTACAGGTTATTATTGTAGATGCAAAGAATTTTACAAGTGAGGCAGTTGCAATTATTACATTGCCAAA